>OW121744.1:89444380-89517466 GCA_933228675.1 Stomorhina lunata | reverse complement strand
TAGGAAATTTTTGAAAAATTTCCTATAAAAATAGGAAATTTTTGAAAAATTTCCTATAAAAATAGGAAATTTTTGAAAAATTTCCTATAAAAATAGGAAATTTTTGAAAAATTTCCTATAAAAATAGGAAATTTTTGAAAAATTTCCTATAAAAATAGGAAATTTTTGAAAAATTTCCTATAAAAATAGGAAATTTTTGAAAAATTTCCTATAAAAATAGGAAATTTTTGAAAAATTTCCTATAAAAATAGGAAATTTTTGAAAAATTTCCTATAAAAATAGGAAATTTTTGAAAAATTTCCTATAAAAATAGGAAATTTTTGAAAAAATTCCTATAAAAATAGGAAATTTTTGAAAAATTTCCTATAAAAATAAAAAATTTTTGAAAAATTTCCTATAAAAATAGAAAATTTTTGAAAAAATTCCTATAAAAATAGGAAATTTTTGAAAAATTTCCTATAAAAATAGGAAATTTTTGAAAAATTTCCTATAAAAATAGGAAATTTTTGAAAAATTTCCTATAAAAATACGAAATTTTTGAAAAATTTCCTATAAAAATAGGAAATTTTTGAAAAATTTCCTATAAAAATAGGAAATTTTTGAAAAATTTCCTATAAAAAAATAGGAAATTTTTGAAAATTTTCCTATAAAAAAATAGGAAATTTTTGAAAAATTTCCTATAAAAAAATAGGAAATTTTTGAAAAATTTCCTATAAAAAAATAGGAAATTTTTGAAAAATTTCCTATAAAAAAATAGGAAATTTTTGAAAAATTTCCTATAAAAAAATAGGAAATTTTTGAAAAATTTCCTATAAAAAAATAGGAAATTTTTGAAAAATTTCCTATAAAAAAATAGGAAATTTTTGAAAAATTTCCTATAAAAAAATAGGAAATTTTTGAAAAATTTCCTATAAAAAAATAGGAAATTTTTGAAAAATTTCCTATAAAAAAATAGGAAATTTTTGAAAAATTTCCTATAAAAAAATAGGAAATTTTTGAAAAATTTCCTATAAAAAAATAGGAAATTTTTGAAAAATTTCCTATAAAAAAATAGGAAATTTTTGAAAAATTTCCTATAAAAAAATAGGAAATTTTTGAAAAATTTCCTATAAAAAAATAGGAAATTTTTGAAAAATTCCTATAAAAAAATAGGAAATTTTTGAAAAATTTCCTATAAAAAAATAGGAAATTTTTGAAAAATTTCCTATAAAAAAATAGGAAATTTTTGAAAAATTTCCTATAAAAAAATAGGAAATTTTTGAAAAATTTCCAATAAAAAATAGGAAATTTTTGAAAAATTTCCAATAAAAAACAGGAAATTTTTGAAAAATTTCCTTTAAAAATAGGAAATTTTTGAAAAATTTCCTATAAAAATAGGAAATTTTTGAAAAATTTCCTATAAAAAATAGGAAATTTTTGAAAAATTTCCTTTAAAAATAGGAAATTTTTCAAAATTTTTGAAAAATAGGAAAGTTTTGAAAAATTTCCTATAAAAATAGGAAATTTTTGAAAAATTTCCTTTAAAAATAGGAAATTTTTCAAAATTTTTGAAAAATAGGAAAGTTTTGAAAAATTTCCTATAAAAATAGGAAATTTTTGTAAAATTTCCTTTAAAAATAGGAAATTTTTCAAAATTTTTGAAAAATAGGAAAGTTTTGAAAAATTTCCTATAAAAAAATAGGAAATTTTTGAAAATTTTCCTATAAAAAAATAGGAAATTTTTGAAAAATTTCCTTTAAAAAGGGAAAGTTTTGAAAAAAAAAAATTTGTAAAAATTTTGTGGACACTGGCCTCCGCGTCGTATTAACCAGGGAACTTTGACCTTAACAGGTTGCAAATAAAGGCCAAGTAAATACATACATTCATAAGGAGCAAGCAATAAGAATTATAAATTTTAAGTAATTATAAATTTATTTTTCTTCTATTTTAGACGATTTGCTATTAATAGCAAAAGAGTGACACTTTTAGATAGCGATTATGTTACAACAAATTGCAGATGTCATTTTATATTACTTTTCTTTTTATTATATAATTATCACGACATTTCTTCGCTTTGTAACTCATAAATCTGTAATAGTTACGTAATAATAACACTGTGCTAGAAAAAAACGTGACCTTCGCGTACTCTCCTGGCATACCCAATAGTACTTCGTCTATATAGAATTTCCATGGTTCTAAAACGAAAAGGGTTGAAATTTTTTATAAAACTCAGGAGCTCATGCATCGTATATAGTTTCACAGCTTTAATCTTGATGTCGATTTAGTTAAAATACAAAACCTTGGTTTTAGTCTGCAGAAGAAAATTACTTAATCTCGTTTATAGTTTAGAAGATATCAGGAAATCAAAAAAGCTCTACAAAATTCAGTGTTTTCGTTTTTCTTTGGACAAAAACTAAATTGGATCGATTTTGCTCGGTTTTTCCACCATAACCATGTGGGAGGTGGAAGTCTCTTCTTTAGACTGAGAGAAAAAAATTCACCGAAATTTATCGATCATAGAACAAAGTTTAAAATTGAATGAAAAAAAGTCATATAAATTGTAAAGCATAATTCAAGCAAAAAGTGTTGCAGTCATTTAGGCGTAACTATTTGATCAAATTGAATTAAAGTGTTTGTCCCTTAGAAGTCGACGGGATGACCCCTAATTATGCTATGCATTGTGTTGGAACTAGGAAAATAGGTTATGGGATGGAGGATAGATGGAGTAGTGTTTGTTTACATTTGATTACAGGGAAAACTTCTGCGGGGAGAGAATTCCTCATACGAACTGTATGGCTAAAGAACGATTTTTCTCTGTAGTGTGTTGTTCGGTCTCCTGGCCAATCGACCACAAAGGAATGAGCTCTAGCAGAATGACGTGTATTGCGTAAAAAAGTCCGAGTTTCGGGAACAAGTTCCCTGATTTCATTAGAGCACATTCCAAAGTAGTAACGATAGAACAGTGTGACACAACCCACATTGCAATGGTGCTCAAGTGAATCTATAGAGTTGGATACCCTACTGTCACCGATGAGCACTTTCGCTCCAAAATAGACTTTAAAGCACCGGCCCATACATGAGAGTTGTATTCCATTTTCGGTCGGATGTAGGTGGTGTAAATAGTAAGGAGATCAGATGAAGTGAAGTATCTCTTGCACCGTTTTAGAAAACCGAGGCACTTGAATGCTTCTTTTAAAACATGAAAGGTATGCTTTGACCAACGGACATCACATTGAGTTCTCATGCCTAGAACATCAAGAGCATCTGATTAATCAATATGTACACCACCCATTAATACAGATGAAGTAACATGGTTTGCCGTGCGTTTATGCGTAAGCATACAACATTGAGTTTTCCGCGACCCCATTCCGAAATTGTATCTAAATCGCGGTTTAATGATTCATTCATGTTTTGTCTCATAGCGTCCACCTCAAGGAGGCTTGGCCTACGATTGAATGAAAATGAATGGCAAATGTTACTATCATCTGCAAAAGAGTAGATAGGGTTGGAAGTTTAACGTAAAAGGTCATTTGTAAAGATTAGAAATAGGGTAGAAGAAAGAACAGAGCCTTGCGGTACCCCTGAATTAATCTTGAACTCGTTTGAAGAGAACCCATCTATAACAACTCGTATAGTGCGATCTCTGAGGAAGCTCGATATAAACCGATAGAAGTTTTTACCGACACCAAAACAATAAGTGCTCCGTGCCACACTCTATCAAATGCCTTGAAAATATCAAGAGCCACAACTTTACTTTCGCCAAAACGGTGTATTGATTGATACCATTTTTCTGATAGAAAGGCTAGCAGGTCTCCCGTAGAGCAGCCCCTACGAACACATACTGGCGGTCGCTTAGTAGGTTGTTAGACTCTAGATATTTAACAAGATGGTGATTTACCATACTCTCCAAAACTTTGGAGAGTGCAGAACAAATTGCTATTGGGCGGTACTTTTCAGAGTTGTTAGCCTCACCCTTTTTAGGGATTGGCGTAACATTAGCAACCTTCCAGCACCGAGGAAATGTACCGACATGGTACAAGGTGCTGAAAAGGTTAGCTAATGGACGCGCAAGCGTCGAAGAGCACTGCTTCAAGACCAGTGCTGGAATGCCATCTGGCCCTGGAGACTTATTTATATTGAGATCCGCTAAAACCCGTTTTACAGCACGAGCGCGAAAAAATGTCTTTGGCATAGGTTGGGTGCTTTCCGGCAAGCGAGAATTGCTTGCAAATAATTCAGCTTAAAGGTTAGCTTTATCAACCGGGTCTGTGAATGTTTGATCATCCTTTAAAAGAGAAGAATTTGAAGAACTAGCATTATTCTTAACACGTTCAACGAATGACCAGAAATTCTTGCTGCCCCTAGGAGCAGCAAGAATTTTCGAACGAAGTTGCTCGTACAGAGCCTTTTCACGCCTTAGTACTTTGGCACACGTACGCCTTGCTTGTTTGCGTTGCAAATCAGTAACTGGATTTTTGTTATTACGCCAAATACTGAAAGCAACCTCTCGGAATCTGACTGCATGTTTGCACGTCTGGTTAAACCAAGTTTTCAACTTTGGTTTAATCGAAATATTTTTCGCTGGGATGAACATTTTCATTCCCAGCTTAATAACATTAGACACCATTTCCGCCGAGGCACTGACATTATTGTCAAGAAAACATAGTTTCCAGTTAAAATGCCTACAAAATTCGTTGAGCTCAGCCCAACGACTTTTTCGTATAAAAAAGTTAAACGTTTTTAAGCCAAAGCTAGTGATCACCTTCAAGAAAACACTAACGCCATCATTGTTAAATCTCGGGCAGCTGGACTGGAAATCAATATTTTCAAGACAAAGATTGTGCCTGGAGGCTATGGCGCGAACTCGTAGACACGATGTTATTGGATTATTATTCTGGATCTTTGGTATCTACAAAAGGTGGTGACCCCGACGAGGATATTGAATGATGCAAAAACTGCATTCGGCATTCTCTGAGCTATTTGGAAATCTCGACAAATATCAAAAAATATCTAAGTTATGAATATACAACTCGAATGTCAAGACCATTTTGTACTACGGCTGCAAAACTTGGAAACGCACAAATGCCATCGATAAGCGCCTACAAACCTTTGCAAACAAATGCTTGCGTCAACTCCTTAATATATGGTGGCAGAATCGCATAAGAAATGAAGATCTACTAACAAGTACAAACCAAATCTCTTCTTCTGTAGAGGTATATTGACGAAAATGGCGGTGGATTGCTCGACAAGCGCTTCGTTGGAATCCACAAGGAAGCGACCGTAGTGCCATCTAGCTATAGAGTTCGATATAAAAGGTTGGTTGAGGCCCTATGCTCCACGGGGGGTCAAGGCTAACAGAATAAGAAGAAGTTGTAATTCTCTGTTTAGACAGAATCCTAAACCATTGACAAGAGGTTAGCTTTCTTTTAGCATTTCCGAAAAAAGAATAGGATCGTCTTTGAAGTACATAAAAAATTTTAAATTTTCAAGCATAGTGTAATCTTAGCAAAAGTGTTAAAAATATAAAAATAGCTAAATAGATATAAAACTTAAGAAGTAATGCATTAAACACATAGACAACAGCAAGCTACGGGCTACAACCTGTCAAAATTAGAATTCATGCATTCAAATAGAAATAAATTTTTTAGAGTCGACACGGCTACACGACTACCGACCACCGTTGTAGCTGTAGCCAAAATTAAACTATTTTCTATTTTTGTTGGCGACAATAAAAGATTTAGTGCTGTCAACACCATATAATATTGAAATAATTGAGCGATTTAAACCACTTGAATTTATTTACCACAAATACAATGGGGAGAATTTATGTAAACAATTTACATACTTATAAAATATTTATATATTTAATGTATTTAATAATATCTAATAAAATATTATGTAAAAATTTATATTTATATAACTCTAACTCAATAGAAGTAAAATTTTAAAAAGTTATTTTTTAAACTGTCTAACTCACACGCTACGTGTGCTAGAGCTACGTAGTTCATGTTATATAAAAGCCCAGTATGTCCTTTATAAAATTCATTATATAAAATTCATTATATAAAAGAGCATACTTATATCTATATTGTTTTAAGATATACGAATTTTTATAACAAAAAAGTCAGTTGCAGAAATAAGTTTATAGTATATTAGCTCCTTATCCATTATAAAGAATATTATATAGAATATATAAGAATATAAAAGATTAGTACCTGGTTGACCGAGCCTTGCTCGGGGCTTTATGATAAGCATTTTGAGGCAAATTTTAAAGTTTTTATATATTTTATTTTATACAGTTACATTTTAACTTATTTTAAATAATTTTGAAAATTGGTCATACCAACAGAAACCTCCATCGACTCATGCGCAACAACTTTGCTAAAGATTATAGTCTGATCAAATGCACAGTTTACGATTTAATTCATTTGAGTAGTTTTCAGTGGCGCCGCCTGAAGTCGTTCATACCACTAAGAAACCTTCATCTGCTTATGCGTAACAACTTTGCTTATGATCATAACATGATTTATGATTTAATTTACTTATAGTCTGATCAAATGCACAGTTTACGATTTAATTCATTTTGAGTAATTTTCAGTGGCGCCACCTGTCGGACTTTGGTCATTCCAATTAATAAACCTTAGTCGGATTATCCGCAATAGCTAAAAATTAGAGCATGATTAAATGTACAGTTTACGATTAAATTGACTTTAAGTAAATTTCAGTGGCGCCACCTGTTGAAATTTCTTCATACTAACTAAGAAACCTTCGTCGGCTCATGTGCAACAACATTGCTAAAGATTATAGCATGATTATATGTACAGCTTACGATTAAATTGACTTTGAGTAATTTTCAGTAGCGCCACCTGTCGGAAATTATTCACACCAATTAAAAAGCATTCGCCAGCTCATGCGCTACAACTTTGCAAAAGATCATAGTATGATCAAATGTACAGTTTACGATTTAATTAATTTTTTAGTAATTTTCAGTGGCGCCACCTGTCGGAAATTCGGTTTACCAACTTAAAAACCTCCGCCGGCTTATCCGCAACATCTTTGCTAAAGAGCATAACATGATCAAATTCACAGTTTACTATTCTATAAAGAACATACATACAGACAAACAATCATTTGCTTTAAAGTTATAACATTACTAATTTTTTCCCCTTTTTATCCCCTAATTTCAAAAAGTTCCATATGCATAATTGGTACTTCTTTTGTACCAATTAAATTCGGTACATTTTATTAGAAAGCAGTTAACATAATTTTCCTATTCATATTACTTTTGTAGATGTTAAGTTATCAGTTTATCCCTTTTTTACACATTTTGGCCACAAAATCAAAAAAGTACCAAATACGTGTTCAATATTTCTTTCACATCTATTGATTGCAGTACAAAGTTTCTTTCTATATTTCTTAGTTTAAAATATAAGAGTGGGTTAAAAAGATACCAAAAAAACTATTTTCACCCTTTTTTACCCCTTATCGGACATAGTTTCAAAAAAGTACCAACCACCTGTCCACTTATTTTCAAAGGTGTTTAAAACGTAATTTTAATTTTGTTTCTATACCTATTACTTTAGGAGACATAGCGTTTTTGATTTTTCCCCTTTTTACTCGTTTTTACCCTCTTAGAGGTAAAAGTTCCAAAAGTCCCTTCTTCTTCGACCTATACATCAAAAAAGATACCCACTGTCCAAATTTTATCAAAATCGTTAGAGCCGTTTTCGAGATAGTCATTCTATATATATATATATATATATATATATAGAATGACATATATATATATATATATATATATATATATATATATATATATATATATATATATATATATATATATATATATATATATATATGTATATATATATATATATATATATATATAAACTATTAGAGATCACACCAAAATCTTTCTATAAATTTTATTTTGATATAGACATACCATCAGGTACAGGAAAACCGTTGATTTCGGAGGTTAATTTATAAAATGAATTTATGTCGTTTTTATCAAAATTTAAATTGTTATTTTGTCCATCTTATAAACGCGATATTGGCACCACTCATAAACTGGTGTTTCGAAATGTAGCTGCCATCTTAAATATAGCTGCCGTCCCCAAAATAATTAAGTAGCTGACTACGAGGCGACGATTGCAGCCAACGACTTTTGTAGTCGGTGTTCGTGTAGCCTGCTGTTGTCTATGTGTTTAATGCATAAAGCAACAATTCTGCTCATAATAAAAGAACTCCCTCAAATACAACTTCATTTCAAAAATCCATCTTTTCAAAGTACTACCCACCTTTTACGCACTACTCACTCACTGGCTTAAGTGGAAAATAAGTTGAGAAATCCCTCAGCAACACCGATAGGTAACTGGGTTGCTGTTGCTGCTACACACTCAACTCTAATAAAGCAACAACAATATATGAAAATGCAGTTTTCTCAAGTTTTTTCATTGTTAATTATACCCTTCAGCACCAAAGGTGGAAAGGGTATTATAAGTTTGTGCTGATGTATGTAACGCATAGAAATATTTGTCTTAGACCCACCTTTTAGTATAACAATAGGCTTAGAATCACTTTCTGAGTCGTTTTAGCGATGTCAGTTCGTCCGTCTGGCTGGCTGGACCCCCATGTAAATCTTTTAATCAAACTACAGGTCGCAGTTCTAAAGTTAATTTGATGAAATTTGGCACACATCATTTTTTTGATAATGGGACCATGGCTATTGAAATTCGTCAAAATCGGTCCATTATTTATGGTACCTCCCATAGGTCCCACTTCCCGAAATTGATATATAGGCCACAAATATTAATATTTTTTCATGAAATTTAAAACACTTATTGCTTATGTAAACTAAAACCACTGTACTAAATTAAATTGAAATCGGTCCACATTTGACCATAGCTCCCATACAAACTCTTCTATTAAAACGCACTAAATGAAACAAAAACAAGTAAGAAAGCGCTATAGTCGGTCAAGCCGACCATACGATACCCTTCACCACTAAGGTCAAAGGTGTTCTTTTTCCTGTATTAAGACAAATATTTGCTAAATTTTGCCATCATACAAACATTTTCTCAAAACTTATAAATTTAAGATGTTTCCGCTATTTGGACTTATATGAGAGCTAGGGTCAAATATGGACCGATTATCTCCTAACTTTGCAAATTGATTACAGATGTTACAAAAGTTATGTATGCAAAAAATACACTCAAAATTTTCATTATCTTTAGATTTACGAGCGTTTTAGTGATTTTTTGTCTCATTTAGTGCGTTTTTGAAGAAGAGTTTGTATGGGAGCTATGGTCAAATGTGGACCGATTATCTCGAAAATTGGCAAATTGATTACAGTTGTTACAAAAATTATGTATGCAAAAAATAAAAATAAATAAAATTCCCATTATCTTCAGATTTATGAGCGTTTTAGTGATTTTTGTCTCATTTAGTGCGTTTTTAAAGGAAAGTTTGTATGGGAGCTATGATCAAATGTAGACCGATTTTAACGAAATTTTGTACAGTGATTTAGGTTTACATGATTTAAATTTCGTGAAAAAATATTGATATTTGTGGCCAATATATAAATTCCGGGAAGTGGGGCCTATGGAAGGTACCATAAATAATGAACCGATTTTGACGAATTTCAATAGCCATGGTCCTATTATTAAAAAAATGATCTGTGCCAAATTTCATCAAATTATCTTTAGAATTGCGACCTGTAGTTTGATTACAAGGTTTACATGGGGGTCCAGCCGTCCAGCCAGCCAGACGGACGGACGGACGGACGGACATCGCTAAATCGACTCAGAAAGTGATTCTAAGTCTATTGGTATACTAAAAGGTGGGTCTAAGACAAATATTTCTATGCGTTACAAACATCAGCACAAACTTATAATACCCTTTCCACCTATGGTGGTGAAGGGTATAACAAGTAAGAAAGCGCTATAGTCGGTCAAGCCGACCATACGATACCCTTCACCACTAAGGTCAAAGGTGTTATTTTTCCTGTATTAAGACAAATATTTGCTAAATTTTGCCATCATACAAACATTTTCTCAAAACTTATATATTTAAGCTGCTTTCGACATTTGGACTTATATGAGAGCTAGGGTCAAATATGGACCGATTATCTCGAAACTTTGTAAATTGATTACAGATGTTACAAAAGTTATGTATGCAAAAAATACACTCAAAATTTTCATTATCTTTAGATTTACGAGCGTTTTAGTGATTTTTTGTCTCATTTAGTGCGTTTTTGAAGAAGAGTTTGTATGGGAGCTATGGTCAAATGTGGACCGATTATCTCGAAATTTGGCAAATTGATTACAGTTGTTACAAAAATTATGTATGCAAAAAATAAAAATAAATAAAATTCCCATTATCTTCAGATTTATGAGCGGTTTAGTGATTTTTGTCTCATTTAGTGCGTTTTTAAAGAAAAGTTTGTATGGGAGCTATGATCAAATGTAGACCGATTTTAACGAAATTTTGTACAGTGATTTAGGTTTACATGATTTAAATTTCGTGAAAAAATATTGATATTTGTGGCCAATATATAAATTCCGGGAAGTGGGGCCTATGGAAGGTACCATAAATAATGAACCGATTTTGACAAATTTCAATAGCCATGGTCGCATTATCAAAAAAAATCATCAAATTATCTTTGGAACTGCGACCTGTAGTTTGATTACAAAGTTTACATGGGGGTCCAGCCAGCCAACCAGTCGGACGGACGAACGAAAGTGATTCAAAGCCTATTGTTATACTAAAAGGTGGGTCTAAGACAAATATTTCTATGCGTTACATACATCAGCACAAACTTATAATACCCTTTCCACCTATGGTGGTGAAGGGTATAACAAGTAAGAAAGCGCTATAGTCGGTCAAGCCGACCATACGATACCCTTCACCACTAAGGTCAAAGGTGTTATTTTTCCTGTATTAAGACAAATATTTGCTAAATTTTGCCATCATACAAACATTTTCTCAAAACTTATATATTTAAGCTGCTTTCGACATTTGGACTTATATGAGAGCTAGGGTCAAATATGGACCGATTATCTCGAAACTTTGCAAATTGATTACAAATGTTACAAAAGTTATGTATGCAAAAAATACACTCAAAATTTTCATTATCTTTAGATTTACGAGCGTTTTAGTGATTTTTTGTCTCATTTAGTGCGTTTTTGAAGAAGAGTTTGTATGGGAGCTATGGTCAAATGTGGACCGATTATCTCGAAATTTGGCAAATTGATTACAGTTGTTACAAAAGTTATGTATGCAAAAAATAAAAATAAATAAAATTCCCATTATCTTCAGATTTATGAGCGTTTTAGTGTTTTTTGTCTCATTTAGTGCGTTTTTAAAGAAAAGTTTGTATGGGAGCTATGATTAAATGTAGACCGATTTTTACGAAATTTTGTACAGTGATTTAGGTTTACATGATTTAAATTTCGTGAAAAAATATTGATATTTGTGGCCAATATATAAATTCCGGGAAGTGGGACCTATGGAAGGTACCATAAATAATGAACCGATTTTGACGAATTTCAATAGCCATGGTCCTATTATCAAAAAAATGATCTGTGCCAAATTTCATCAAATTATCTTTTGAATTGCGACCTGTAGTTTGATTACAAGGTTTATATGGGGGTCCAGCCAGCCAGCCAGACGGATGGACGGACGGACATTGCTAAATCGACTCAGAAAGTGATTCTAAGCCTATTGGTATACTAAAAGGTGGGTCTAAGACAAATATTTCTATGCGTTACAAACATCAGCACAAACTTATAATACCCTTTCCACCTATGGTGGTGAAGGGTAGTGATTATACCCTTCACCACCATATGCTCGTAAATCTGAAGATACTGGAAATCTTTAGTTTCTTTTTTGCATACAATAAATGAAAGAACTGTAATCAACTTGCCAAATTTCGAAATAATCGGTCCACATTTGACCCTAGCTCTCATATAAGTCTAAATGTCGGAAATAGCTCAAATATATAAGTTTTGAGAAAATTTTTGTATGATTTCAAAATTTAGCAAATATTTGTCTTTATACAGGACAAGAACACCTTTGACCTTAGTGGTGAAGGGTATCGTATGATCGGGCTTGCCCGACTATAGCACTTTCTTACTTGTTTTTTTTTTCTTGTTTTTAACAAACAAAAAACACAAGTTAGAAAAACAACAAGAAAATCAGCTTTTGGAAATACTAACAAGAAGAAATTATGAAATTGTTTAGTTATATCAAAAGTGGAATAAGTCAAAATGGGGCATTGCGAGTAGAAAGAATTTGTTGCTGGAATCAAAAAAAGCCTCTACTTATTAAGCCTTTAATTGCCACGAAACTTTTTTTGTAATTTAAATTACTTAAATTTTTAACAATTTCTATGTAGTTTCATTTCCGTTTCCTCTACTCTTTAGTAACTATTCGTGCCTGGGACATTCATGTTTGTGCATGTTCCTATGTCTACATGTTGAGTAGATTTGAGTGTCTACAGCTTTTTCTGTGAACTGAATGCAGTGAATGCAGTCTGTGGTATTGAGGGAATTAAGTGTGACTTAAGTTCAAATCGACAGTTTTATTTTACTTAGTTTTTCCGAAACCACTGTTTGTTGGTAGAAATGTTATGTTGTGAAATGTGTGTGTGTGGCGAGTGTGTGTGACTGTGTGTGTGTGTGCGAGTGTGTGACTAGTGTATCCTGCTGCTGTTCACACATGTTCGCAGGATATAAAACTTATGTATTTACACTTTTCTGTTGTATTTGTATTTCAAAGTAAGTACCTACAAAAGTTTATTTTTCCCCCTTTTTTCAATTCTCCATGCAGAAATGTTTATTTTTCTTTTTTTTCATCAACTAGAAAACATTTTCATTATTTTTCTTTTACTACAAAAAAAAAAAAAAAACAAAAATAAGTATATAAATAGTTTTTATTATTTGTTTAGATTTTTACCTTAAGTGTCCAATTGACAATATGATAAAGTACATTATCGTATTTATTTTTTATTTTTCTTCTTATACAAATAAATAAATGTCTTAAGCATTAGAAGGATGTTTGTCTATTATGTATTCGCATGTAATTCCTTCGAAAACATTTGGGGATTTAGATAAAAGGATTTTGTTAAATTATTTTGCTAATACTTAAGGATAAGTAATCAAAATGAATTGAACTAAAGTCGAAGAGACAAATGAAATTGTCTCTAACACTTCTTCAGAATTAGAGAAAAATAATTAAATATTAATGATTTGAAATTAAAAATTATAATTGTTAAAAAAACAAATTTAGTTGACAATCATAGAAATTCTTCTAAATAAAGAAAAATCACAGAATTTCTTCTATATAAAAGAAAAACATAGAATTTCTTCTTTATAGAAGAAAACCAAAGAATTTCTTCTATATAAAAGAAAATCATAGAATTTCTTCAATATAGAAGAAAATCATAGAATTTCTTCAATATAAAAGAAAATCATAGAATTTCTTCTTCACAGAAGAAAACCAAAGAATTTCTTCTATATAAAATAATATCATAGAATTTCTTCTATATAGAAGAAAATCATAGAATTCTATTTAAAAGAAAATCATAGAATTTCTTCTATATAGAAGAAAATCATAGAATTTCTTCTTTATAAAAGAAAATCATAGAATTTTTTCTTTATAGAAGAAAACCAAAGAATTTGTTCTATATAAAAGAAAATCATAGAATTTCTTCGATATAAAAGAAAATCATAGAATTTTGCAATATAGAAACAAATCATAAAATTTTTTCTATATAGAAGAAAATCAAAGAATTTTTTCTATATAGAAGAAAATCATAGAATTTTTTCTATATAGAAGAAAATCATAGAATTTTTTCCATATAGAAGAAAATCATAGAACTTTTTCTATATAGAAGAAAATCATGTAATTTCTTCTTTATGGAAGAAAACCAAAGAATTTCTTCTATCTAAAAGAAAATCATAGAATTTCTTCTTTATAAAAAAAAATCATAGAATTTTTTCTTTATAGAAGAAAACCAAAGAATTTCTTCTATATAAAAGAAAATCATAGAATTTCTTCGATATAAAAGAAAATCATAGAATTTTGCAATATAGAAAAAAATCATAGAATTTTTTCTATATAGAAGAAAATCAAAGAATTTTTTGTATATAGAAGAAAATCATAGAATTTTTTTTATGTAGAAGAAAATCATAGAATTTTTTCTATATAGAAGAAAATCATAGAACTTTTTCTATATAAAATAAAATCATGTAATTTCTTCTTTATGGAAGAAAACGAAAGAATTTCTTCTATCTAAAAGAAAATCATAGAATTTCTTCGATATAGAAGACAATCATAGAATTTCTTCTATATAGAAGAAAGTCATAGAATTTTTCTATATAAAAGAAAATCATAGAATTTCTTCGATATAAAAGAAAATCATAGAATTTTGCAATATAGAAACAAATCATAGAATTTTTTCTATATAGAAGAAAATCAAAGAATTTTTTCTATAAAGAAGAAAATCATAGAATTTTTTCTTTATAGAAGAAAATCATAGATTTTTTCTATATAGAAGAAAATCATAGAACTTTTCCTATATAGAAGAAAATCAATGTAATTTCTTCTTTATGGAAGAAAACCAAAGAATTTCTTCTATCTAAAAGAAAATCATAGAATTTCTTCTATATAGAAGAAAATCATAGAATTTCTTCTATATAGAAGAAAGTCCATAGAATTTTTCTATATAAAAGAAAATCATAGAATTTTTTCTTTATAGAAGAAAACCGAAGAATTTCTTCTATATAAAAGAAAATCATAGAATTTCTTCGATATAAAAGAAAATCGTAGAATTTTTGCAATATAGAAACAAATCATAGAATTTTTTCTATATAGAAGAAAATCATAGAATTTTTTTCTATATAGAAGAAAATCATAGAATTTTTTCTATATAGAAGTAAATCAAAGAATTTTTTCTATAAAGAAGGAATCAAAGAATTTCTTCTATATAGAAGAAAATCATAGAATTTCTTCTATATAGAACAAAATTATACAATTTCTTCTATATATAACAAAATCATAGAATTTCTTCTATATATAACAAAATCATAGAATTTCTTCTATATGGAACAAAATTATAGAATTTCTTCTATATAGAACAGAATCATAGAATTTCTTCTATATAGAACAAAATCATAGAATTTCTTCTATATAGAACAAAATTATAGAATTTCTTCTATATAGAAGAAAATCATAGAATTTTTCCTATATAGAAGAAATTCTATTCTATATAGAAGAAACTCACAAAATTTTTTCTATATAAAAGAAAATCACAGAACTTCTTCGGTATAAAAAAATTATGGAATTTCTTTCGATATAGAAGACAATCAAAGAATTTCTTCTATATAGCAGAAAATCAAAGAATTTCTTCTATATAGAAGAAAATCATAGAATTTCTTCGATATAGAAGAAAATCATAGAATTTCTTCGATAGAGAAGAAAATCATAGAATTTCTTCTATATAAAAGAAAATCATAGCATTTCTTTGATATAGAAGAAAATCATAGAATTTTTTCTATATAGAAGAAAATCATAGAATTTCTTCGATATAAAAGAAAATCATAGAATTGTTTCTATATAGAAGAAAATCATAGAATTTGTTCTATATAGAAGAAATTCGATTCTATATAGAAGAAAATCAAAGAATTTCTTCTTTACAAAAAAAATCATAGAATTTCTTCGATATAAAAAAATCATAGAATTTCTTTGATATAGAAGAAAATCATAGAATTTCTTCCATATAGAAGAAAATCATAAAATTTCTTCGATATAGAAGAAAATCATAGAATTTCTTCTTTATAAAAGAAAATCAAATCATCGATATAGAAGAAGATCATAGAATTTTTTCTATATAGAAGAAAATCATAGAATTTCTTTGATATAGAAGAAATTCTATTCTATATAGAAGAAAATCAAAGAATTTCTTCTGTTTAGAAGAAAATCATAGAATTTCTTTGATATAGAAGAAAATCATAGAATTTCCTCTATATAGAAGAAAATCATAGAATTCCTTCTATATAAAAGAATATCATAAAACTTCTTCTTTATAAAAGAAAATCAAAGATTTTCTTCTTTATAAAAGAAAATCATAGAATTTATTCTTCATAACTATATATTCTATGACTTTCTTTTATAGAGAAGAAATTCGATGATTTTCTTCTATAAAAAAGAAATTCTATGATTTTTCTTCTTTAAAGAAGAAATTCTATGATTTTTTATCTATAAAGAAGAAATTCTTTGATTTTCTTCTATAAAGTAGAAATTCTATGATTTTCTTCTATAAAGAAGAAATTCTATGATTTTCTTCTATAAAGAAGAAATTCTATGATTATCTTCCATAAAGAAGAAATTCTATGATTTTCTTCTATAAAGAAGAAATTCTATGATTTTCTTCTATAAAGAAGAAATTCTATGATTTTCTTCTATAAAAAAGAATTCTATGATATCGTTCTATATAGAAGATATTCTATGATTTTATTCAGTGTAAAGATATTCTTTTATTTTCATGTATATAAAAAAAATTCTGTGTTATTCTTCCATATAGAAAAAATGCTATGATTCTATTCTTCTATATAGAAGAAATTCTATGAATTTTTTCTATATTAAAGAAATTCTATAATTTACTTTTTTATAGAAGAAATTCTATGAATTTATTCTATATCGAAAAAGTTCTATGATTTTCTTCTATATCAAAAAATTCTATGATTTTCTTCTATATAAAAAAATTCTATGTTTTTCTTCTGTAAATAAGAATTTCTATGACTTTCTTGTATAGAGAAGAAATTCTATGATTTTCTTCTATAAAAAAGAAATTCTATGATTTTCTTCCATAGAGGAGAAATTCTATGATTTTCTTCTATAAAGAAGAAATTCTATGATTTTTTTCTATAAAGAAGTAATTCTATGATTTTCTTTCATAGAGAAGGAATTCTATGATTTTCTTTTATAAATGCGAAATTCAATGATTTTCTTCTTTAAAGAAGAAATTCTATGATTTTCTTCTAAATAGTAGAATTTTTATAATTTTTTTATAATGAAAGAAATTCTATGATTTTCTTCTATAAAGAAGTAATTCTATGAATTTCTTCTATATCAAAGAAATTCTATAATTTTCTTCTTTACTGAGGAATTTCTATGATTTTCTTTATAAAGAAGAAATTCTATGATTTCATTTTATAAAGAAAAAATTCTATGATTTTCTTTCATAAACATTTTCCATTTTTGTTACTTTAAATCATAATAATATTTCAAAAAAACTTTTTTTTTAAATTCCCTCCACTTGACTTAAAAACCTCTAACAAAATAAGTTTGGACCACAAATAACTTTCCTATTGTTCCCCAAAAAATAAGCATTGTTAAAAATTGTTGAAATCCTTTTATGTTGTTCATTGTATTGCAAAAATAACAATATTTAATAGAAATAAGTGGGTAAATCCACATAGAAATGAATGAATAGAAAAACTGGTCAAGGAATTTAGTTTTGAGATGAGATCGATCACGATCTAAATCATTTTGAGTAATTTTTAGTGGCACCATCTCTTGGAAATTAGTCATGTCCACTTAAAAACTATCGCTGGCTCATGCGCAACAACTTCGCTGAAGAGCATGACATGATCAAATGCATAGTTTATTATTCTATAAAGCACATACAGGCAGACAAACATTCATTTGTTTAAAAGTTATAATATTACCAATTTGTTCCCCTTTTTATTCCCTAATCTTAGAAAAGTTCAATCTGCATATTTGGTACTTCTTTGGTACCAATTGAAGTCAGTACATTTTTTAAAAACACAGTTAATATATCGTTCCTACTCATATTAATTTATGGGATTTTATGTTATTATTTTATCCCTTTTTTACCCATTTTGGCCCCGGAAATCAAAAAATGACCAAATACGTGTTTAATATTTTTTTCACATTTATTGATTCTAGTACAAAGTTAATTTCTGTATTCTTTGGCTTAAAAGATAAGTGTGGGTTAAAAATAGTACCAAAAAAACTACTTTCACCACTTTTTACCTCCTATCGGTCATAGTTTCAAAAAAGAACCAAATACCTGTCCACTTATTTTTATAGTTGTTCGAAACGCAATATTAATTTTGTTTCTGTGTCTATTACTTTAGGAGATCTAACGTTTTCGATTTTTTCACCTTTTTTACCCGTTTTTTACGTTTTTGAAAATTTTGTTTAACAAATATTACAAATAATAAATTTACTTTTCAGTATCACAAAACAAATAAACGAAAGAATAAAATACAAAAAAATGAGGTCGATATCTTAAACCGTTTCGCAGTAACTGCGATTTCAAATCGTAAAATTTCGTGGAAATGTGATTTTTTTTTGTAAAAATTTGAGTATTTTAAATTATGTTTTTTTTAATAAAATTAAAATTACTTTTTTTTGTAATAAAATGTCTTAATGTTAAAAAAAATTTATATATTTTTGCATTTTAAACAAAATTTGTTAATAAATTTTTGATATCCCGTTATTTTCTAACAGAAAATGAAAAAAACTACATAGTATAACCTTTGACCCCGGGAAAGCAAAAGTTAAACTTTTTCAATATTAAAAAAACAATGCCGTGAACTTGATATATGGTCTGAGGAAAATTATTCATTATTATTTCGATCAATGTTGAATATTAGCATAATCTAACAAGAGAAATTTTCTTCAAATTCTTCGAATTCAAATCGCAGCTACGAAACGGTTAAAGCTATCGATCCTATTTTTTAGGATTTTATTCTCCCGTTTGTTTGCTGTGTGATACTGGAAAGCAAATTTATTATTTGTAATAATTGTTAAATAAAATTTTCAAAAAATTAAAAAATGATTTTTGAAACCGGCCTGAGAAAAAAGTATAATTTTCTTATATGAAAAAAAAAGTAAGCAAATTCTGTTATATTTTAACAAAACTCGACTATTTAGTACCTACAAGTCATGGAATGGTAAATCATGTCTTATTTTTTTGGCTGCATATCCTTAGGCGTGTCGTCACAAAACAAAATCTAGAATTTCTTCTATATAGAACAAAATCATAGAATTTCTTCTTTATAAAAGAAAATCATAGAAAATCATTATAGAAGAAAATCATAGAATCTTTTCTATATGGAAGAAAATCATAGAATTTTTTCTATATAGAAGAAAATCATAAAATATCTTCTATATAGAAGAAAATCATAGAATTTCTTGAATATAAAAGAAAATCATAGAATTTCTTGAATATAAAGGAAAATCATAGAATTTCTTGAATACAAGAGAAAATCATAGAAATTCTTCTTTATATAAGAAAATCATAGAATTCCTTATATATAGAAGAAAATCATAGAATTTCTTGAAAATAAAAGAAAATCATAGAATTTCTTGAATACAAGAGAAAATCATAGAAATTCTTCTTTGTATAAGAAAATCATAGAATTTCTTATATATAGAAAAAAATCATAAAATTTCTCCTATATAAAAGAAAATCATAGAATTTCTTGAATATAAAAGAAAATCATAGAATTTCTTGAATACAAGAGAAAATCATAGAAATTCTTCTTTGTATAAGAAAATCATAGAATTTCTTATATATAGAAGAAAATCATAAAATTTCTTCTATATAGAAGAAAATCATAGAATTTCTTTAATATAAAAGAATATCATAGAATTTGTTTATAGAAGAAAATCATAGAATTTCTTGAATATGAAAGAATATCATAGAATTTCTTCTTTATGAAAGAAAATCATAGAATTTCTTTTATATAGAACAAAATCATAGAATTTCTTCTATGTAAAAGAATATCATAGATTTTCTTCTTTATGAAAAAATATCATAGAATTTCTTTAATATAAAAGAAAATTACAGAATTTTTTGAATATTAGAGAAAATTATAGAATTTCTTTTATATAGAAGAAAATCATAGAATTTCTTGAATATAAGTGAAAATCATAGAATTTCTTAAATATAGTAGAAAATATCATAGAATTTCTTCTTTATGAAAGAAAATCATAGAATTTCTTTTATATAGAACAAAATCATAGAATTTCTTCTATAGAGAAGAAAATCATAGAATTTTTTCTATATAAAAGAAAAACATAAAATATCTTCTATGTAGAAGAAAATCATAGAATTTCTTGAATATAAGAGAAAATCATAGTATTTCTTCTTTATAGAAGAAAATCATAGAATGTCTTCTTTATAGAAGAAAATCATAGAATTTCATTATATAGAACAAAATCATAGAGAAGAATATCATAGTTTTCTTTTTTATGAAAAAATATCATAGAATTTGTTCTGTATAGAAGAAAATCATAGAATTTTTTCTATGTAGAAGAATATCATAGATTTTCTTCATTATGAAAAAATATCATAGAATTTCTGTTATATAGAGGAAAATCATAGAATTTCTTCATTATAGAAGAAAATCATAGAATTTTTTCTATATAAAAGAAAAACATAAAATATCTTCTATATAGAAGAAAATCATAGAATTTCTTTAATATACAGAAAATCATAGACTTTCTTGTATATAAGAGAAAATCATAGAATTTCTTCTTTATAGATGAAAATCATATAATTTATTTTATATAGAACAAAATCATGGCATTTCTTCTATGTAGAAGAATATCATAGATTTTTTTCTTTATGAAAAAATGCCATAGAATTTCTTCTATATAGAAGAAAATCATAGAATTTCTTCTTTATAGAAGAAAATCATAAAATTTCTAGAATATAAAAGAATATCATAGAATTTCTTTATAGAAGAAAATCATAGACTTTCTTGAATATAAAAGAATATTATAGAATTTCTTCTTTATGAAAGAAAATCATAGAATTTCTTTTATATAGAACAAAATCATAGAATTTCTTCTATGTAGAAAAGTATCACAGATTTTCTTCTTTATGAAATAATATCATAGAATTTATTCAATATAGAAGAAAATCATAGAATTTATTCTATATAGAAGAAAATCATAGAATTTTTTCCATATAGAAGAAAATCATAGAATTTCTTCCAAATAGAAGAATTTCATAGAATTTCTTTAATACAGAAGAAAATCATAGAATTTCTTCTATATAGAAGAAAATCTTAAAAATTGCAATAACTCCAAAACTGCTTCATGTATTTTTAATGTTGATGACTTAAAGTTGTAAATCATGTCTTATTTTGAAATTTACTTATCCTTAAGTAAATTTTTTGGCTGCATATCCTTAGGCGTGTCGTCATGGACACAAATTTTCGGAGAAAAATTACAATAACTCCAAAACTACTTCATATATTTTTAATGTTGATGACTTAAAATAAAGCCACTTTAGTCCACTTTTATATTCCTGTTAATTCCTAGTGGTCAAAATTTTAGCCAAACCGAAAATACTTCCATTTTTTACATACAAAACAGTTTAACACTTTGCGGGCGGATGCGGCACGAGATCCCCTTAGAAAAAATAAAAAAAAAATTGATCAACATGTTTTTATGCTACTGGGGGGAATTACGGTTCAATTTCTCACTTTCGTAAAATAGGGTGCACCCTAATGTATATCAAACTACCCAGTAGTACAAAATAAATGAACCGTAAGTCCCCAATTGTAAATGTAAAAATAAGTACTTTTTGCACAGTCTAAAGAAGCTATGGAGTAACTCGGCTCAATATATTACTGACTTAAGACTAAGCCAGAATTTGAAATGGTCCATCTAATTTCCTGGTTATGTACCACAATTGTAAAATACTTTTACGCTATAGCACTCTCTTTCCAACAAATTCAGTCATTCGCTATGAAACACCTTTGACGAAGCGAGAACACAATATGGAGTTTTTTGTATATGTGCTAGTGCCCACCACTGATCTATAAACTCCTACAAATGTTTTAAATTCTTAAGCAAGCAAAAATTCCATATGCTGAGGTTTTATTTCTGTGGCTTGGTGCTAAAAGGGCCAATGTCAATTTTCTTCTGTTTTGAGTTGATCAAAGCATCCTCTTTTGTTTGGCACCAACAGCTAATCCCTGACTTAACTCAGAACAGATTTATAAGGGTTTTTCTGGGCAATGTTACTATGAATTTATATGAAAAATAAAAACTTTAAATCAAATTTTCTCAAAACTAGTTTTTTGACATTGGCCCTTTTAGCACGAAGCCACAGATTTATGAGCTATATTTTAGTAATAGTTATAAACAAATATTTACTCTGTGTTGATTTTATGAGCTTTCATTTCTCTACACCATTGTTTACTGGGTGGCCTTTGTATAATAAAATACAACTGAAACCTCCCAAGTTGGCCATAAACATTTAAGCCCAATTATATTTGCGTTTGTTTCATTTTCCAAGTTTAAATACTCATACATTATTTAAACTCTTCATTTTGCAATTTTTGCTATTGTTGATATAAAGTTTATGGCTTATGATATGGACATTAGGGTGGCTTAGTTTTATTGGAAATAGGAAAACAAAAATATACTAAAAATTGAACTGATATAGCTTATCTGCTGCAAATTAAGACTAATCTACCCATCGTAGATCAAACAAGTAAGAGTGTTATATTGGGCTGTGCCGAATCTTATATACCCTTCAATTTGTGTTAAATTTAGAATCATATCTCATATATTTTCAAGGGTACAGCTAATTCAAAATGTGGACCAAATTCGAAAAAAGGTGTTACGCTAGCTGGTATTGTTGGTAAAACATTTGGTCTAAATTCGGTTGCAGTAGCTTTATAGCTCGACATTAAAAAGTATCTAAGTGGTTTCCCTAGTTTTTAGTTTGCACAAAATTTGGTCTCATAACCGGGTATAGTCATATTACATTAATAAGGTGCTAAATACTTTTCGTTGTGCTTAATAGTTAGACCAAATACGTAATACGGTAATAGTAATACGGCAGGTCCATATATTTTGTTAAGAGATCCAAATCCATCCACAGTTATAAAGTCTGGACTTAACATTGATTGATAGCTATCTAATTTTGTAGATGCAATCTTAATATACTGAATGTACCTCCAAATCTTTTTGATTGTAGATATAACAAGTAAGAAAGTGCTATAGTCGGTCAAGCCCGACCATATGATACCCTTCACCACTAAGGTCAAAGGTGTTCTTTTTCCTGTAAAAAGACAAATATTTGCTAAATTTTTCCATCATACAAAGATTTTCCAAAAACTAATATATTTAGGCTTTTCCCGTCATTTGGACTTATGTGAGAGCTAGGGTCAAATGTGGACTGATTATCTCGAAATTTGACCAGTTGTTATAAAAGTTATGTATGCAAAAAATAAACTCAAAATTCTCATTATCTTCAGATTTACAAGCGTTTTAGTGATTTTTATCTCATTTAGCGCGTTTTGAGAGAAAAGCTTGTATGGGAGCTATGGTCAAATGTGGACCGATTTCAACAAAATTTGGTATAGTGCTTTTAGTTTACATAAGCAGTATTTAGTTAAAATTTCATGAAAAAATATTGATATTGGTGGCCAATATAGCAATTCCGGGAAGCGGGACCTATAAGAGGTACCATAAATATTATACCGATTTTGACGAATTTCAATGGCCATAGTCTCATTATCAAAAAACTGATCTGTGTCAAATTTCATCAAATTATCTTTAAAATTGGGATCTGTAGTTTGATTACAAGGTTTACATGGGGGTTCAGCCATCCAGACGGAGGTACGGAGGGACTGACATCTCTATATCGACCCAAAAAGTTATTCTAAGCCTATTGGTATACTAAAAGGTGGGTCTAAGACAAATATTTCTATGCGTTACATACATCAGCACAAACTTATAATACCCTCTCCATCTATGGTGGTGAAGGGTATAAAAATGGGATGTTATAAATATAGAACTATAGCCAAATGTTGACCAATTGTCACAAAATTTTACACACTTGCTGGTATTTATAGAAGGCTTATTCTTGTAAAATTTAATGGCCATACCTATGATAATTTCTAATTTAACAGCATTTTAACTGGTCTTTGTCATATTTTGTTGGTTTCCGGGAGTGGTTTTTATATGAAAGCTATTGCCAAATATGGATCGATTCCTATGAAATTTGATATACTGACCAATAGTTGCATAAAATTTCCCTATTCTAAATTTCGTTGTCATAGCTATTACAATTGTATTAAATTTATCAGCATTAATGTATTTGCCGAGGCGGGGTTATATGGGAGCTCTAACTAAAAGTGAACCGATTTCGTCCATTTTCAATAAACAATTTTTTCAAGATATCGAAAATACTTTTGTAAAATTTTGACTCTTTAGTTCTTCTTGTTAAGGCGTTATCATGCTTTTATCTGACGGACATGAACCCCCCTTTCTTTTTGTATTTTTGTATTTCCGTAAGTTTTTTATATGGGATCTATTGTATCGGGTGTTTTTTATTGAGGTATAGAACTTTAAGTTGGCATCACTTTTTTAACTGGCGGCCATTTTGTCAGCTGTCAAGTGATTAATATTTAGTTTGGTTTGCCATTTTATCATGAACAGGTTGACAAAAGAACAACGCTTGCAAATCGTGCAAATTTATTTCGAAAATAATGGTTCAGTTCGCGAAGTTTACCGCAAGCTCCGTCCATTTTATGGTCGACATAATCGTCCATCAGAGCAATAAATTCGGTTGACCATGGATCGTTTTCGCACTACGTTTACTCTATGTGATAATACGCATCCGCAGCAACGTCGAACAGTGCGCACCGAAGAAACAATTGCCGCTGTAGAGCAAAGTGTTGAAGAGGACCCGAATGAATCGATTCGCCACCGTGCACAGCAATTGGAGTTTTGTCCATCAACTTTATGGAAGATTTTGCGCAAAGATGTTGGCTTGCGACCTTACAAGATCCAGCTTGTGCAAGAATTAAAGCCGCGAGACCATGCAATGCGTCCTGATTTTGGTGTATGGGCCGAAAATGAGATTGATCTCGATGCTGATTTTCATCGCAAAATTTTGTTCAGTGATGAGGCTCATTTTTGGTTGAATGGCTACGTCAACAAGCAAAATTGCCGCATTTGGAGTGAAGAGAATCCACATGAGACCCTTGAGACGCCATTACATTCACAAAAACTGACTTTTTGGTGTGCTCTATGGGCTGGTGGAGTCATTGGGCCATACTTCTTCCGAAATAATGCTGGATAGTCAGTTACCATAAATTTAGACCGGTATAGAGCCATGATAACCGACTATTTTGTTCCCCAATTGGATGGCATGAATGTGGATGAGTTGTGGTTCCAACAAGACGGCGCTACATGCCACACAGCGCACGTCACAATTATTTTATTGAAGGAAACATTCGATGAGCGCATAATTTGGCGGAATGGACCTGTCAATTGGCCACCAAGATCGTGCGATTTGACACCACTGGATTATTTTCTTTGGGGATATGTGAAGTCGCTCGTCTACGCCAACAAACCAGAAACGTTAGGGGACTTGAAAGCCAACATTCGTGACGTTATTGCCAACATACGGCCCCATATGCTCGAAAAAGTAGTTGAAAATTGGACCTGTAGAATTGGCTTTATTCGAGTCAGCCGCGGCGGCCACATGCCCAAAATCATATTTAAACATTAATGGCATAAAATTATCCTTCCAATAAAGCCAAATTGATGGACATTAAAACGATTTTCTTGTGTTTTATTTCAATTCGAAGTTCTATACCTCTAAAAAAAACACCCATTAAATGAGAACCGATTTCGCCCATTTTTAATACACAAGCTTTTCAAGATATCGGAAATACTTTTGCAAAATTTTTTCCCTCTACCTCTTTTCATTAAGGCGTTATCGCGCTTTTATCTGGCGAACAGACGGATATAAACCCCCATTTTCGAAAGTTTTTTATATGGGAGCTATGGTCAAATCTCAACCGATTGTAACAAAATTGGTCACACTGGCTGGTACTCAGATAAGACTTCCTTGTACTAAATTAAGTGGATATAGCTATTACAGTTTATCATTTATTATCATTCAAATGTATTTATGGTTGAATTTAGGCTGTTTTCGTAAGTATTTTGTATGGGAGCTATGGTTCAATGTGAACCGATTTCGATGAAATTTTATATGCTAGGCAGCTTATGTAAAACTTCTATATACCAAATTTTATTATCATAGCTGTTATAATTTGTCATAATTTTAGTAAATGAGCTATTATCCTAGTCGAGGTTATACGGGAGCTATGACAAGTGTAAACCGATTTTGCCTGATTTTAATACCAAAATTTTCCAGAAAATGAAGAATATTTATGCCAAATTTCAGTGACCTATATCCTTTCGTTAAGGTTTTATCGTGCCGACAACAGACAGACAGACATACGTACAGACAGACGGACAGATGCACAGACATATATACGGACAGACAGACATCGCTCATTCATCTTAAAATTTCATAAGGATTTAGAATATATATCCCTTTGTCTCTCTAGCTCTTTTTGTTAAGGAGCTATCTAAAGGACAGACGGACATAATCCCCAATTATTTTTGTATTTTTGTGTTTCCGTAAGTTTTTTTTATATGGGAGCTATGGTCAAATTTCGACCGATTGTAACAAGATTTTGATTATTTTCCCTATTCTTTTTGATGGTGGGTATAACAATTTTAGTTTAGATTAGGCATTTTTAAATATTTTTTTAAAGACAATAAAATTAACTCAGACAAAATTAGTAAATGTCAAAATTGATGTTGCCATGACTGGGGTTCGAACTCAGGCACACAATTTTATATTGATCCTAAGTAGTCGACTTACTAACCAACAGTCATAGTACCCACGTTACGACTATGATATCGGTTTTTTTTACATGTTTATTCCTTTCTTCCTTCATTGGAAGCTATGTTTCGTTTTTAAACTCTTTATGTATTAATTTTTTGCTTTAGATTACGAATTGACCCACCCTAATATGCCTTTATCATAAAAAAAGTTTTTATTATTCATGTTTATTGTTTTTCAACTTTTATTCTCAATTGTTTCAAAATGAAAGAATTAATACAAATATGTGCCACATCTGACTATTTAATATCGAATTTTTATGAATGGAATTTCTTTATTGATACAAAAATACGTGCCTAGTGAAACTTGTTACTCTACAGTCATAGTGACGACTTAATCATAGCCCTTCATCCCTAGAAATATCTCCAAAAATAGATTTAGTCGTAGTCTCGAGTTGTAATACTAGACGTGATTGTTGTCATAGGTTTAGCCATGCTTTAGTCATTGTAACAATTTTGTTATTAAGATATTTACGGGGAATCTCTTCGGAGATCTGGGCCAAGAAATTGAGCTACTTTCACTGGATGAGTCCAGAAATCCTCAGTACTAAGTGAGGTAGGGATGAGCCCACAAATCCTCTGTATGAAGTGGGGTAGGGTTGGTGATACAGTTGAAAAAGTTACTAAGTATCATCTTCCTCTTCTTCTGTTATCCTTGACTCCCAATGGAGCATAGGGCCTCTTGTTTTTATTCATTCTAATGTTCTTGTATAGATTAGGCACCTCAAAAATCCTTATGCCAGCTGCCATATCATTGGGGTTTCTCGCATGATTAACATTTGGAGTAGTATATTCTGTAGTATTGCTTCTTTCCATGCTTAAAATATCGTAAGTGCTAAGACGATGGATGATGGGTCCAAAGACTCAAGCCACGTTTGTATAGCCAGCCGCTCGATCCAAGGCAGATGCCCGCTTGCAGCCGCAACTAACATTTTGAAAAGACGCTGCATTTTTGTACTTTACCAAGTACAATTATCTTAGACCCTTAGTCCAAATTCGTTGGAATTACTCTAAGATAACTTCCTCTCATATTAGCCCCGATATAGAACCTCACACAGGTTGTTTATCGCAACTAGGTTGCTCAGGTTACCAGAATGTACCATGAGGAGGTTAGAGTGGGAATTGGATACAGTCCTTATCTGGTAGCTAGAGACGCCATTACACCCCAATCATGGGGACCCTGAATTTATGCTGAGCATACGTTGCTCCATTCCGGTTTCACTTATGCTAAAACCACTCTTGTTTAACGCTGCAAATTCTTTTCTTCTTCTTCTTCTATTGCTATGGACAGTGGGGGACCTTACAATAAAATATTCAAATCGCGCGTCAAACTTAAATCGCGGAGTTAGTGGCGTCTCTATGACTGTGGCTCAATGCTCTTACATATAAGGCTTGATCTAAATCATTATGTACATACATTGTATGTTTTCCTCATTAAATCGAAGATCTTTTTTGATATGCCTTCTGTTGGACTCCAACTGTGTGATGTTAAAGTTCGGATGTTCTTTCCGAAACATCCCAAAAGTAAGTGCTGAGTTAGCATGATTTTTTGGTTCTTTATTGGAAGAACCTTTATTTAATCGCGAATATGATGTGGTGAGCTAATTTTTCCTGCAGCCAGTAATTCTTTTTGAGGCTGCGAATTTTTCTTGACGGGTTTGCTGTGCATTGGAAGAGGTGTTGGGTATTTTGGGGACTTTCTCCACAAGCTAGGCATGTGTTGGGTATTGTAGGATTAATTCTGGACCAGTACGAATTAAGTCAACTGCAGTATCCTGATCTAAGTTGTGCCAATAATATTCCTATGCAATAGATGGGGAACGGTCACCAAGTACAACAATCATTTGGTTGCTAGCTAATGTTGATGTTACCATGCTTTTGTGAATGTCTTCCAGAGCTGCTTTACATATATGAGGTGATATTGGGTGGCTGGGCGGTAAGCTGTCTAATATCATTCTCATAACAAAGAAGGTGCTTACTAACATGTCGTGAATTACATTACATGGTGTTTCAGATGATCTCTCCTATGACATCCCAGAAGGAATTGCCTAGTAAGAATTTGGCTATATTCCTTAAGTGGTAGGATCTTCGTTTATGTTTAGCTCAATTGTTTTATAGGTCGTAAATAGGGTTTTATATATTATTTCTCCATGTGATAACAAATACCGACTTAATTTAACGCAGGTTCCGGCGGAATGTGCTGACGAAGAGTATAAGCTGTCGAATGCCATTCCCAATTTTTTGGGATTTCTCTACTAAACCTCCATACCACACGTATCACAAAACTGGTAAGGGACAAATTGAGGACTTCAGTTAAGTACACAACTCCAGGTGCATCTAGGTATTTTAAGCATCAACATTGAAATTCCATCAAAGGCAAGTTCTTTAGATAGTTTAGCATTTTTGACGGTCTCTGCAATATCGCTCAACGGGAAGATTATTGACACTACAAAGGAAAGGAAAGATTATTTCATGGGTGACTCCATGGATTTTCGTGTGGTCGGAATTGGAACACCATCGTCCTCGATTGAATATATCTTCTGGTTACTCGGACCGTCTTTTTCAAGGCCTTTGCTGGTAAAGTCTTGTGCTATCTGAGTGGCAAGGGCGGTAATGTGATTTTTGCGGAATCCATTCTGGTTATTAACTGCTGATATCTAGCTGGTCAGAGGAGTATTGCCTCGAGTGTATTCGCGACTAGTGAAAGGAGTGATATAAGTCTGAAGGAGCTTCCCATAGACACATTAAGAACACCTTGTAAAGAACTCGTCTTCCTCTTGCCTGAGTATTTTAACAGCATGGGGCCAATTGTCTTGGAATGGTTTGCAGCTTCAGCATGTGGTAAATGTTGTTGTATTTCCGAGACTGTGAGACTGAGAAATACTCCTTTTTGCATTCTCTCTCTGGATGTTCATTACATAATCGGCTAAAAGAACACGAGCAAGCTTTCGGGTTTAATATGATGTTATTGGCATTTCGGAGATTATGTAGTTTGCGAACAGTATTCCTTTTTAGATTGTCTGTCTCTGGGTGCTCAATAAATAATCGGCTAAAAGCACGCTTTCGGTTCGAATAAGGTGTTATCGGCAAACTTAATTCCTACTCGATCATTTGGTTTCTCAGAATCCAAAGAAATTCGAACTGTGAACCACAAGATACTTATTCCTGTGCCTAGGTTGCAGTCCTTCAAGTGATCTAGGGTTCCGATTGTCATCGATGACCGATCTGCTGATATTTCGGTTCAGCTAGACAATTCTGGGATTAAATATCGTGGTTAGTACTGCGGATCCCATTACGCTCATCGGCTTGTATCACTGATGTAGTGGGGAACGCGGCCACATTATGGTAATTCTACCAGGGGGATAACAACAGCTAGTTGCTGTTGAGTGGATGGTTACGAAACTTTATCTCTGCGTCTTGAATGTTAGGGGTTAAGTGTAGATCATTGAAGTGGCGGTAGGTGAATTATCTTGCCTTGGATGCCATTGCAGTTAAACTCCATAATCTTGCCTTGAGAAGCTTTTCGTCTTCAGTTACCAGGTAAGAACCAAATCCAATTCCTACTCTAACCTCCTTGTGGTACATCCTGGTAAACTGAGTAACCTAGTTGCGGGAAACAATCGGTGTGGGATTCTAGGTCGGGGCTTATATGAAAGAGAGCTATCTTAGAGCCATTCCAACATATTCCAAAATATTTGGTCTAAATCTAAGATAATTGTACTTGGTAAGGTATGAAATTGCAGCGGTCAACGGTTTAAAGTGTCAGGAACAATACTTTCGCGTTAGATGATAAATATACTGCTTAAATCTTTGAAGGCTTAGACTACGAATTGAAGAATTGCGCAGAGGATCGGAGGGGGGGGGATAGGATGTTCATTAAGGACTTAATTTCATCGCTAGCAGCTTATGGCATCAGTGGCCGCCAATTGATGCACTGTTTACTGCTCATTCGTTATGGACAATCGATCAACGTCCGATGGAGTTTCGTTTTGGATGTCAGCACGATAGAGTCTAAAGTACATCCGTGTGTGAAGAAGAAGCGGAGCCTCTATCAGTATCTGATGGTTAGAATGATTAGTCTGATGACATGCCATAATAAACTTTTCTCATATAAGGGATCCACATTCGTCATTTTGATACATCCGGTTTCAATTCGGAGTGTATTATTTTGGGATGTTTGCAAGTTTCGCCAATGGGTGACGCTAATGAAAGAGGTCTAAACTGTGGCTGCATAATTAAGGATTGAGTGACCAATTGATTTATATGTCGCAGCAATTACTTCCTTATACATACCCCATGAGGTACCAGCTAATGCTTTTAGGACCTTTTTTCGTGACTTTACCTTTTGGTTGATGTAGATGGCGTGCGAAGAAAAGTGAAGGAGGCTGTCGAAAACTACCCCAAGAATTTTTGATTCACGTCTAACTTCGACTGAGATGTTGAGTTGCACCATTGCTTTCTTAGTGCAAGAGGTAGACGCAATCGTGGATGTCAGCACGATAGCGTCTAAAGTATATCCGTGTGTGAAGAAGAAGCGGAGCCTCTATCAGTATCTGATGGTTAGAATGATTAGTCTGATGACATGCCATCGTAAACTTTCCTCATGTAGGGGATCCACATTTGTCATTTTGACACATCTGGTTTCAATTCGGAGTGTATTATTTTGGGATGTTTGCAAGTTTCGCCATTGGGTGACGCTAATGAAAGAGGTCTAAACTGTGGCTGCATAATTAAGGATTGCGTGACCAATTGATTTATATGTCGCAGCAATTACTTCCTTCTACATACCCCATGATGTACCAGCTAATGCTTTTAGGACCTTTATTCGTGACTTTAACTTTTGGTTGATGTAGATGGCGTGCGAAGAAAAGTGAAGGAGGCAGTCGAAAACTACCCCAAGAATTTTTGATTCACGTCTAACTTCGACGGAGATGTTGAGTTACACCTTTGCTTTCATAGTGCAAGAGGTAAAAACAGAGACTGAAGACTTTGAATATAGTTAATAGATGGCACTGCTGCCATTGCCCGGGTTCGAGCTCTAGAGCTGGTAATATAAATTTTTGTAACTATTTATTTCTATTAAAACTATTAATTACCTCAGCATCGACAAACGACATCAATGTAAAATAAATAAAATTGGCTGTAGAAAAAACGTAAACAACAGATGGTGCAACAAAGACTTGAACAATACGTCTACCAAATAATAGATGGCGCAACTTTAATTAACACAATAAAACTCTTAACACTTTCCTTTCCAATGAAGATAATACAATTCGTATATTTTACAATTGTATAGGCAGTATTTGCCTGAGTATAACTACCCTTTAAACAAAAATAAAGTTAAAATTAATTGAATTTATTTTCGTTCTATGGGAATTCATAACTGATTATTTACTGAACTGATAGTTAAAGTAAACATAATGTAGAGATTACCAATCGACACTTAAATAAACAATTATTAAAGCATAAAATGGAAAACAGTTCGTTCATAAATAGTCCTTATTATAAAAGGATTGTTGTTATAGTTTGCAAAATAATAAAGTCTACTTTCAGGCGCTTGATATGAATATGCCACAGCATCTCTCTAAATTTACTTAAAAGTTTTATGTAAATGAAATTTTAATCAATTTCTCTTATTTATCATTTAATACCAACTGATACTAGAAATTGTACAATTTCCTAATTGAAAATTTGTTTAATATAAAATAGTTTTGAATTCCTATGCAAATCACTTAAATTTATGTATTTATGCTTTGATTTCAGTCTAATTCTCTAGAAAGCAAAAGTTTTAATAAATAGTTATCAAATGAAAACTAGAAAGTTAACTTTGATATTTAAATTAATTTTCTCAGAATTTTTAATATATCTAAATTTTATTTAAATTTGTTTTCAACTTCAAAGTTAAGATATTTGCCAAGAATAATTCAGACAAACAATTTAATATTTATTTGCTTAACTTTTCAAAAGTTAACTTCAAAAATCAAAACCACATTTGATAGATTTAAACAAATTTTCCTTCATACAAATTAAGATGTTTATTAAGATATCAATGCAGGATTAAGGATATTAAAAAAATATACAAAAACAAGTAAGAAAGTGCAATAGTCGGTCAAGCCCGACCATACGATACCCTTCACCACTAAGGTCAAAGGTGTTATTTTTCCTGTATAAAGACATATATTGGCTAAATTTTGCCATCATACAAACATTTTCTCAAAACTTATATATTTAAGCTGTTTCCGTCATTTGGACTTATTTGAGAGCTAGGGTCAAATGTGGACCGATTATCTCGAAATTTGGCAAATTGATTACAGTTGTTACAAAAATTATGTTTGCAAAAACTAAAACTTAAAATCCTCATTATCTTCAGATTTATGATCGTTTTAGTGATTTTTGTCTCATTTAGCGCGTCTTGACATATAAGTTTGCATGGGAGCTATGATCAAATTTAGACCGATTTCAACCAAATTTGTCGCAATAATTTTAGTTTACATAAGCAGTGTTTTGTTTCAATTTTATGAAACTGTTGATATTTGTGGCCAATATATCGATTCCGGGAAGTGGGACCTATGGGAGGTAATATAAATAATAGACCGATTTCGACGAATTTCAATAGCCATGGTCCCAATAAAAAAAAAATTGTTTGTCTCAAATTTCATTAAATTATCTTTAGAATTGCCACCTGTACTTTGATTACAAAGTTTACATGGGTGTCTGACGGACGGACTGACATCGCTAAATCGACTTAGCAAGTAATTTTAAGCCTATTGGTATACTAAATGGTGGGTCTAAGTCAAATATTTCTATGCCTTACATACATCATCACAAACTTATAATACACTTTCCTTTCAGAACTTTTAAAAATAAATCGTGTTTTTTTTAGAGGTATAGAACTTCGAATTGAAATAAAACACAAGAAAATCGTTTTAATGTCCATCAATTTGGCTTTATTGGAAGGATAATTTTATGCCATTAATGTTTAAATATGATTTCGGGCATGTGGCCGCGGCGGCTGGCTCGAATAAAGCCAATTCTACAGGTCCAATTTTCAACTACTTTTACGAGCATATGGGGCCGTATGTTGGCAATAACGCCATGAATGTTGGCTTTCAAGTCCCCTAACGTTTCTGGTTTATTGGCGTATACGAGCGACTTCACATATCCCCAAAGAAAATAATCCAGTGGTGTCAAATCGCACGATCTTGGTGGCCAATTGACAGGTCCATTCCGCGAAATTATGCGCTCATCGAATGTTTCCTTCAATAAATCAATTGTGACGTGCGCTGTGTGGCATGTAGCGCCGTCTTGTTGGAACCACAGCTCATCCACATTCATGCCATCCAATTGGGGAACAAAATAGTCGGTTATCATGGCTCTATACCGGTCTCCATTTATGGTAACTGACTCTCCAGCATTATTTCGGAAGAAGTATGGCCCAATGACTCCATCAGCCCATAGAGCACACCAAACAGTCAGTTTTTGTGGATGTAATGGCGTCTCAAGGGTCTCATGTGGATTCTCTTCACTCCAAATGCGGCAATTTTGCTTGTTGACGTAGCCATTCAACCAAAAATGAGCCTCATCACTGAACAAAATTTTGCGATGAAAACCAGCATCGAGATCAATCTCATTTTCGGACCATACACCAAAATCACGACGCATTGCATGGTCTCGCGGCTTTAATTCTTGCACAAGCTGGATCTTATAAGGTCGCAAGCCAAGATCTTTGCGCAAAATCTTCCATAAAGTTGATGGACAAAGCTCCAATTGCTGTGCACGGTGGCGAATCGATTCATTCGGGTCCTCTTCAACACTTTGCGGATGCGTATTATCAAATAGAGTTAACGTAGTGCGAAAACGATCCATGGTTAACCGAATTAATTGCTCTGATGGACGATTATGTCGACCATAAAATGGATGGAGCTTGCGGTAAACTTCGCGAACTGAACCATTATTTTCGAAATAAATTTGCACGATTTGCAAGCGTTGTTCTTTTGTCAACCTGTTCATGATGAAATGGCAAACCAAACTAAATATTAATCACTTGACAGCTGACAAAATGGCCGCCAGTTAAAAAAGTGATGCCAACTTAAAGTTCTATACCTCAATAAAAAACACCTGATATAAGAAAACTTATAGTAACTTATAGTATACTATAAGAAAACTTGTAACATCGTCAACTTTTCTAAAGGAAAATAGTCAACTATTCTCAATTAAAGTAATCCTATCGTCAACTTTTCTAAAAAAAAATTATCCTATCGTCAACTTTTCTAAAGAAAATACATCCAATCGTAAACTTTTCTAAAGAAAAGTCTTCCTATCGTGAACTAAAAAAAAATCATCCTATCGTCAACTTTTCTAAAGAAAAGTCATCCTGTAGCAAAAGCTTTTAAAAAAAGTCATTATATCGTTAACTCTTTAAAAAAAGTTATCTTTTCTATAGAAAAGTCATCCTATTATTTTCCTCTCGTTAACTTTTATATAAAAATGGTTTCCTATCGTCAACTTTTCTTTAGAAATGTCTTTCTATCGTCAACTTTTCTATAGAAAAGTCTTTCTATCGTCAATTTTTCTTAAGAAATGTCTTCCTATCGTCAACTTTTCTTATGAAATGTCTTCCTATCGTCAACTTTTCTATAGAAATGTCTTCCTATCGTCAACTTTTCTATAGAAATGTCTTCCTATCGTCAACTTTTCTATAGAAATGTCTTCCTATCGTCAACTTTTCTATAGAAATGTCTTCCTATCGTCAAGTTTTCTATAGAAATGTCTTCCTATCGTCAACTTTTCTATAGAAATGTCTTCCTATCGTCAACTTTTCTATAGAAATGTCTTCCTATCGTCAACTTTTCTATAGAAATGTCTTCCTATCGTCAACTTTTCTATAGAAATGTCTTCCTATCGTCAACTTTTCTATAGAAATGTCTTCCTATCGTCAACTTTTCTATAGAAATGTCTTCCTATCGTCAACTTTTCTATAGAAATGTCTTCCTATCGTCAACTTTTCTATAGAAATGTTTTCCTATCGTCAACTTTTCTATAGAAATGTCTTCCTATCGTCAACTTTTCCTAAGAAATGTCTTCCATGTCGTCAACTTTTCTATAGAAATGTCTTCCTATCGTCAACTTTTCTATAGAAATGTCTTCCTATCGTCAACTTTTCTATAGAAATGTCTTCCTATCGTCAACTTTTCTATAGAAATGTCTTCCTATCGTCAACTTTTCTATAGAAATGTCTTCCTATCGTCAACTTTTCTATTGAGGTGTCTTCCTTTCTTCATTTTTTCTTAAGAAATATCTTGATATCGTCAACTTTTCTTAAGAAATGTCTTCCTATTGTCAACTTTTCTTAAGAAATGTCTTTCTATCGTCAACTTTTCCTAAGAAATGTCTTCCATGTCGTCAAATTTTCTTAAAAAATGTCTTCCTATCGTCAACTTTTCTTAAGAAGTGTCTTCCTATCGTCAACTTTTCTTAAGAAATGTCTTCCTGTCGTCAACTTTTCTTAAGAAATGTCTTCCTATCGTCAACTTTTCTTAAGAAATGTCTTCCTATCGTCAAGTTTTCTATAGAAATGTCTTCCTATCGTCAACTTTTCTATAGAAATGTCTTCCTATCGTCAACTTTTCTATAGAAATGTCTTCCTATCGTCAACTTTTCTATAGAAATGTCTTCCTATCGTCAACTTATTTTTAAGAAATGCCTTCCTATCGTCAACTTTTCTTAAGAAATGTCTTAATATCTTTAACTATTCTTAAGAAATATCTTTCTATCGTCAACTTTTCTTAAGAAATGTCTTCCTATGGTCATTTTTTTTTTAAGAAATTTCTTCCTTTCGTTAACTTTTCTAAAGAAAAGTCATGCTATCGTCAACTTTTCTATATAAATGTCTTCTTAATGTCAACTTTTCTTAGGAAATGTCTTCCTATCATTAACTTTTCTTAAGAAGTGTCTTCCTATCGTCCACTTTTCTTAAGAAATGCCTTTTTATCGTCAACTTTTCTTAAGAAGTGTCTTCCTATCGTCCACTTTTCTTAAGAAATGTCTTTTTATCGTCAACTTTTTTTATGAAGTGTCTTCCCATCGTCAACTTTTTTTAAGAAATATCTTAATATTTTCAACTTTTCTTAAGAAATGTCTTCCTATCGTAAACTTTTCCATAGAAATGTCTTCCTATCGTCATCTTTTCTATAGAAATGTCTTCCTTTTGCCGTCTGAAGCTTAAAAATTTATATTTTTTTTAATTATTTACAGTTTTTGTATGGCTTAGCCAAATTTTATCAAATCATGCAAATGAATGCATAATATTATCCCTTATATCTGTATAAATTTGTTTTTTGATTTACTCTATAAATCTTAGAGCTGTGCATTATTTTCTTTGTTTTTTTGTTTTTAAAAAATTTCAAAAATAATGCAAAATCCTGACTAATTCTAAAAATTTGATTGAAAACCTGTTTCATTTCTATTTCATTCATTTAATTAAAATTTGTAATTTCTAGTAAAATGTAAAAAATTTCTAATTCAATCATTTTGTTAATCTTTCAACTTTAAAATAAAATTTATTGTGTACAAAACAAAAAATCTGTACAATCTGTGTAATATATAGTAAAATATGTTTTAACTATAAAAAAAGAAACTAATGCAGACACCCCTTGGCGTTTTAGTTGATTGCGAAAAAATATTTACCTTTCACCTTAACGAGAATGTTGCAGTTTTTAGTGCAAAATGTTTACTTGTATATGTATATACTAACTACTAAAACTGCGTATATATGTATATATTTACTACAATTGTACAAAATTATGTATAGAAACATGTTTAGAACGAAGGGATAAAATATGAATGAAACTCAATAAACAGGAACTTTTGATTGTGTGTAAATGAAATCTTTCTATAACAGACATTTCCACACACACACACATACTCAGCCAATGGAATATAAACTTTCTTCCGCCCAGGATTGAAAATCATAAAATCAGAAAATAAACTTTAGTATACAAAAATTTATACTAAAATAAACATGATGAAGTGAATTTAAAATGATGCTAAACTAAATTTTAAGGTAAATTTAGATTCTAAACTTTAGGATAATAAAGAATACAAAGCTTCTTAAGAAAAGATGACGATAGGAATCCTTTTCTTAAGAAAAGATGACGATAGGAAGACTTTTCTTAAGAAAAGATGACGATAGAAAGACCTTTCTTAAGAAAAGATGACGATAGGAAGACTTTTCTTAAGAAAAGTTGACCACAGTTAGACTTTTCTTAAGAAAAGTTGACGACAGGAAGACTTTTCTTAAGAAAAGTTGACGACAGGAAGACTTTTCTTAAGAAAAGTTGACGACAGGAAGACTTTTCTTAAGAAAAGTTGACGACAGGAAGACTTTTCTTAAGAAAAGTTGACGACAGGAAGACTTTTATTAAGAAAAGTTGACGTTAGGAAGGCTTTTCTTAAGAAAAGTTGAAGACAGGAAGACTCAATAACTCGAACTGCCGAGCTTTATCTTTTTGATTTTCCTGTACTGACACGTTTAGTATATTAAAGCTTTTGTGTCTGGTAAAATGTAGAAATCTAAAAATAAACCAGGCGCCCGATTACAACTTAAGTAAAACTAATAATAAATGATATCAAAATGAAGCTATAGAATGTAAGTAAGACAGGAAATAGAAATTGTTATAAATTTTACACAATATGTATGTAACAAATGCATTAAATATTACTTTTAGTAAAATCAATACATACAATAAAATCAATAATCTTGTGTATGACATTGATATAACTTGAATAAAAGGAATTGAGAGCAATTGGACATTGAAATATAAAAATTTGAGTTTGAGAAAGGGTACATCAGCAGTTAAGGGTTAAGAATATATGGATTACATTAAGACTTACTTAGAACATTAACAACACAAATATGAAATTCAGTTACAAAATTTCGATTATTTGAAAGTAGATTTTTTTTAAATTATATATAAAAACCTTTTTTATTTTGATCTATATTTTAAGTTGAAATATTTGAATTAATAAATTAATGCATAAGTCTGTCTTCCTCTAGTCAACTTTTCTATAGACATGTCTTCCTATCGTCAACTTTTCTATAAAAATGTCTACCAATCGTCAACTTTTCTATAGAAATGTCTTCCTATCGTCAACTTTTCTATAGAAATGTCTTCCTATCGTCAACTTTTCTATAGAAATGTCTTCCTATCGTCAACTTTTCTATAGAAATGTCTTCCTATCGTCTACTTTTCTATAGAAATGTCTTCCTATCGTCAACTTTTCTATAGAAATGTCTTCCTATCATCAACTTTTCTATAGAAATGTCTTCCTATCGTCAACTTTTCTATAGGAATGTCTTCCTATCGTCAACTTTTCTATAGAAATGTCTTCCTATCGTCAACTTTTCTATAGAAATGTCTTCCTTTCGTCAACTTTTCTATAGAAATGTCTTCCGATCGTCAACTTTTCTATAGAAATGTCTTCCTATCGTCAACTTTTCTATAGAAATGTCTCCCTATCGTCAACTTTTCTATAGAAATGTCTTCCTATCGTCTACTTTTCTATAGAAATGTCTTCCTATCGTCAAATTTTCTATAGAAATGTCTTCCTATCGTCAACTTTTCTATAGAAATGTCTTCCTATCGTCAACTTTTCTATAGAAATGTCTTCCTATCGTCAACTTTTCTATAGAAATGTCTTCCTATCGTCAACTTTTCTAAAGAAATGTCTTCATATCGTCAATTTTGCTATAGAAATGTCTTCCTATCTGTCTTCCTATCGTCAAATTTTCTATAGAAATGTCTTCCTATCGTCAACTTTTCTATAGAAATGTCTTCCTATCGTCAACTTTTCTATAGAAATGTCTTCCTATCGTCAACTTTTCTATAGAAATGTCTTCCTATCGTCAACTTTTCTAAAGAAATGTCTTCATATCGTCAATTTTGCTATAGAAATGTCTAATGTCTTCATATCGTCAATTTTTCTATAGAAATGTCTTCCTATTGTCAACTTTTCTATAGAAGTGTCTTCCTATTGTCAACTTTTCTATAGAAATGTCTTCCTATCGTCAACTTTTCTATATAAATGTCTTCCTATCGTCAACTTTTCTATAGAAATGTCTTCCTATCGTCAACTTTTCTATAGAAATGTCTTCCTATCGTCAACTTTTCTATAGAAATGTCTTCCTATCGTCAACTTTTCTATAGAAATGTCTTCCTATCGTCAACTTTTCTATTGAAATGTCTTCCTATCGTCAACTTTTCTATAGAAATGTCTTCCTTTCGTCAACTTTTCTATAGAAATGTCTTCAGATCGTCAACTTTTCTATGGAAATGCCTTCCTATCGTCAACTTTTCTATAAAAATGTCTTCCTATCGTCAACTTTTCTATAGAAATGTCTTTCTATCGTCAACTTTTCTACAGAAAAGTTTTCCTATCGTCAACTTTTCTATAGAAATGTCTTCTTATCGTCAACTTTTCTATAGAAATGTCTTCCTATCGTCAACTTTTCTATAGAAATGTCTTCCTATCGTCAACTTTTCTATAGAAATGTCTTCCTATCGTCAACTTTTCTATAGAAATGTCTTCCTATCGTCAACTTTTCTATAGATATGTCTTCCTATCGTCAACTTTTCTATAGAAATGTCTTCTTATCGTCAACTCTTGTATAGAAATTTCTTCCTATCGTCAACTTTTCTATAGAAATGTCTTCCTATCGTCAACTTTTCTATAGAAATGTCTTCCTATCGTCAACTTTTCTATAGAAATGTCTTCCTATCGTCAACTTTTCTATAGATATGTCTTCCTATCGTCAACTTTTCTAAAGAAATTTCTTCTTATCTTCAACTTTTTCACAGAAAAATTATTATTATAGCTTCAATTGTTTTTTTTATAAAGTATATATAAAGCCATTGCAATTTAAATTAAGTGATCTTCTGTTGCTAGTTTTAATTAAATCTTGGCGTTAAAAATGGTGTAAAAAACAATTTTATTTAAACCTACAACACGCACTTTGCCACTTTTGAACATAAGCATAAAACTTAAGCTCCAAACAGACATTGTATATAGCATTAGCGAAAAAAAATAAAATCATCTACAACAATTTTAAATAATGAGAAAAAAACGATGAAAATTTTATACTTAATTCAGTCGCTTTATCCTTACAACAACAGAAAAAACAACAACATTATTCAAGAGCAAAAAATGAAATAACGACAATTACAAAAAACGCACTTAACAGAAAAATCCTTGCTGATTTTTTTTAAATACATTTAACATGAAAACAAGCACAAAAAATAGTAACAGCCACCAAGATTCCATTATTGCATGTAAAGAGCACTCAGGCATAAATTTAATTTTCCCCCCAACATTACAATATTCATTCATTCATGCTCGCTTCACTCACTCACAGAACAGCCGCTTAAACACTTGTTCAAAATGTAATTTGACTGAATGGCAAATGAACGTTAATAAAAACTACCAAAAGCCAAAAGCCGTTCTAGCAACAACAACGAAAACAGCAAAAGCAGCAATAGCAACAACATTATCAACAGCAACGACAAAAATGATTAAAATTTCATTCCTTTACAACAAAATCAGCTAACAACAACAACAATATTACCACCAATAAAAATCAAAAGTACAAAGAGTCCAAACTACTCGGGGGACTAAAGGACTAAAACTACAAAAACATTATTAGCAAATTTAGAAACATTTTCCTACACATACAAATAAAAAGTGACAAAACATGACTAGACTATGACTAGACTATGACTAGACTATGACTAGACTATGACTAGACTATGACTAGACTATGACTAGACTATGACTAGACTATGACTAGACTATGACTAGACTATGACTATGACTAGACTATGACTAGACTATGACTATGACTAGACTATGACTAGACTATGACTAGACTATGACTAGACTATGACTAGACTATGACTAGACTATGACTAGACTATGACTAGACTATGACTAGACTATGACTAGACTATGACTAGACTATGACTAGACTATGACTAGACTATGACTAGACTATGACTAGACTATGACTAGACTATGACTAGACTATGACTAGACTATGACTAGACTATGACTAGACTATGACTAGACTATGACTAGACTATGACTAGACTATGACTAGACTATGACTAGACTATGACTAGACTATGACTAGACTATGACTAGACTATGACTAGACTATGACTAGACTATGACTAGACTATGACTAGACTATGACTAGACTATGACTAGACTATGACTAGACTATGACTAGACTATGACTAGACTATGACTAGACTATGACTAGACTATGACTAGACTATGACTAGACTATGACTAGACTATGACTAGACTATGACTAGACTATGACTAGACTATGACTAGACTATGACTAGACTATGACTAGACTATGACTAGACTATGACTAGACTATGACTAGACTATGACTAGACTATGACTAGACTATGACTAGACTATGACTAGACTATGACTAGACTATGACTAGACTATGACTAGACTATGACTAGACTATGACTAGACTATGACTAGACTATGACTAGACTATGACTAGACTATGACTAGACTATGACTAGACTATGACTAGACTATGACTAGACTATGACTAGACTATGACTAGACTATGACTAGACTATGACTAGACTATGACTAGACTATGACTAGACTATGACTAGACTATGACTAGACTATGACTAGACTATGACTAGACTATGACTAGACTATGACTAGACTATGACTAGACTATGACTAGACTATGACTAGACTATGACTAGACTATGACTAGACTATGACTAGACTATGACTAGACTATGACTAGACTATGACTAGACTATGACTAGACTATGACTAGACTATGACTAGACTATGACTAGACTATGACTAGACTATGACTAGACTATGACTAGACTATGACTAGACTATGACTAGACTATGACTAGACTATGACTAGACTATGACTAGACTATGACTAGACTATGACTAGACTATGACTAGACTATGACTAGACTATGACTAGACTATGACTAGACTATGACTAGACTATGACTAGACTATGACTAGACTATGACTAGACTATGACTAGACTATGACTAGACTATGACTAGACTATGACTAGACTATGACTAGACTATGACTAGACTATGACTAGACTATGACTAGACTATGACTAGACTATGACTAGACTATGACTAGACTATGACTAGACTATGACTAGACTATGACTAGACTATGACTAGACTATGACTAGACTATGACTAGACTATGACTAGACTATGACTAGACTATGACTAGACTATGACTAGACTATGACTAGACTATGACTAGACTATGACTAGACTATGACTAGACTATGACTAGACTATGACTAGACTATGACTAGACTATGACTAGACTATGACTAGACTATGACTAGACTATGACTAGACTATGACTAGACTATGACTAGACTATGACTAGACTATGACTAGACTATGACTAGACTATGACTAGACTATGACTAGACTATGACTAGACTATGACTAGACTATGACTAGACTATGACTAGACTATGACTAGACTATGACTAGACTATGACTAGACTATGACTAGACTATGACTAGACTATGACTAGACTATGACTAGACTATGACTAGACTATGACTAGACTATGACTAGACTATGACTAGACTATGACTAGACTATGACTAGACTATGACTAGACTATGACTAGACTATGACTAGACTATGACTAGACTATGACTAGACTATGACTAGACTATGACTAGACTATGACTAGACTATGACTAGACTATGACTAGACTATGACTAGACTATGACTAGACTATGACTAGACTATGACTAGACTATGACTAGACTATGACTAGACTATGACTAGACTATGACTAGACTATGACTAGACTATGACTAGACTATGACTAGACTATGACTAGACTATGACTAGACTATGACTAGACTATGACTAGACTATGACTAGACTATGACTAGACTATGACTAGACTATGACTAGACTATGACTAGACTATGACTAGACTATGACTAGACTATGACTAGACTATGACTAGACTATGACTAGACTATGACTAGACTATGACTAGACTATGACTAGACTATGACTAGACTATGACTAGACTATGACTAGACTATGACTAGACTATGACTAGACTATGACTAGACTATGACTAGACTATGACTAGACTATGACTAGACTATGACTAGACTATGACTAGACTATGACTAGACTATGACTAGACTATGACTAGACTATGACTAGACTATGACTAGACTATGACTAGACTATGACTAGACTATGACTAGACTATGACTAGACTATGACTAGACTATGACTAGACTATGACTAGACTATGACTAGACTATGACTAGACTATGACTAGACTATGACTAGACTATGACTAGACTATGACTAGACTATGACTAGACTATGACTAGACTATGACTAGACTATGACTAGACTATGACTAGACTATGACTAGACTATGACTAGACTATGACTAGACTATGACTAGACTATGACTAGACTATGACTAGACTATGACTAGACTATGACTAGACTATGACTAGACTATGACTAGACTATGACTAGACTATGACTAGACTATGACTAGACTATGACTAGACTATGACTAGACTATGACTAGACTATGACTAGACTATGACTAGACTATGACTAGACTATGACTAGACTATGACTAGACTATGACTAGACTATGACTAGACTATGACTAGACTATGACTAGACTATGACTAGACTATGACTAGACTATGACTAGACTATGACTAGACTATGACTAGACTATGACTAGACTATGACTAGACTATGACTAGACTATGACTAGACTATGACTAGACTATGACTAGACTATGACTAGACTATGACTAGACTATGACTAGACTATGACTAGACTATGACTAGACTATGACTAGACTATGACTAGACTATGACTAGACTATGACTAGACTATGACTAGACTATGACTAGACTATGACTAGACTATGACTAGACTATGACTAGACTATGACTAGACTATGACTAGACTATGACTAGACTATGACTAGACTATGACTAGACTATGACTAGACTATGACTAGACTATGACTAGACTATGACTAGACTATGACTAGACTATGACTAGACTATGACTAGACTATGACTAGACTATGACTAGACTATGACTAGACTATGACTAGACTATGACTAGACTATGACTAGACTATGACTAGACTATGACTAGACTATGACTAGACTATGACTAGACTATGACTAGACTATGACTAGACTATGACTAGACTATGACTAGACTATGACTAGACTATGACTAGACTATGACTAGACTATGACTAGACTATGACTAGACTATGACTAGACTATGACTAGACTATGACTAGACTATGACTAGACTATGACTAGACTATGACTAGACTATGACTAGACTATGACTAGACTATGACTAGACTATGACTAGACTATGACTAGACTATGACTAGACTATGACTAGACTATGACTAGACTATGACTAGACTATGACTAGACTATGACTAGACTATGACTAGACTATGACTAGACTATGACTAGACTATGACTAGACTATGACTAGACTATGACTAGACTATGACTAGACTATGACTAGACTATGACTAGACTATGACTAGACTATGACTAGACTATGACTAGACTATGACTAGACTATGACTAGACTATGACTAGACTATGACTAGACTATGACTAGACTATGACTAGACTATGACTAGACTATGACTAGACTATGACTAGACTATGACTAGACTATGACTAGACTATGACTAGACTATGACTAGACTATGACTAGACTATGACTAGACTATGACTAGACTATGACTAGACTATGACTAGACTATGACTAGACTATGACTAGACTATGACTAGACTATGACTAGACTATGACTAGACTATGACTAGACTATGACTAGACTATGACTAGACTATGACTAGACTATGACTAGACTATGACTAGACTATGACTAGACTATGACTAGACTATGACTAGACTATGACTAGACTATGACTAGACTATGACTAGACTATGACTAGACTATGACTAGACTATGACTAGACTATGACTAGACTATGACTAGACTATGACTAGACTATGACTAGACTATGACTAGACTATGACTAGACTATGACTAGACTATGACTAGACTATGACTAGACTATGACTAGACTATGACTAGACTATGACTAGACTATGACTAGACTATGACTAGACTATGACTAGACTATGACTAGACTATGACTAGACTATGACTAGACTATGACTAGACTATGACTAGACTATGACTAGACTATGACTAGACTATGACTAGACTATGACTAGACTATGACTAGACTATGACTAGACTATGACTAGACTATGACTAGACTATGACTAGACTATGACTAGACTATGACTAGACTATGACTAGACTATGACTAGACTATGACTAGACTATGACTAGACTATGACTAGACTATGACTAGACTATGACTAGACTATGACTAGACTATGACTAGACTATGACTAGACTATGACTAGACTATGACTAGACTATGACTAGACTATGACTAGACTATGACTAGACTATGACTAGACTATGACTAGACTATGACTAGACTATGACTAGACTATGACTAGACTATGACTAGACTATGACTAGACTATGACTAGACTATGACTAGACTATGACTAGACTATGACTAGACTATGACTAGACTATGACTAGACTATGACTAGACTATGACTAGACTATGACTAGACTATGACTAGACTATGACTAGACTATGACTAGACTATGACTAGACTATGACTAGACTATGACTAGACTATGACTAGACTATGACTAGACTATGACTAGACTATGACTAGACTATGACTAGACTATGACTAGACTATGACTAGACTATGACTAGACTATGACTAGACTATGACTAGACTATGACTAGACTATGACTAGACTATGACTAGACTATGACTAGACTATGACTAGACTATGACTAGACTATGACTAGACTATGACTAGACTATGACTAGACTATGACTAGACTATGACTAGACTATGACTAGACTATGACTAGACTATGACTAGACTATGACTAGACTATGACTAGACTATGACTAGACTATGACTAGACTATGACTAGACTATGACTAGACTATGACTAGACTATGACTAGACTATGACTAGACTATGACTAGACTATGACTAGACTATGACTAGACTATGACTAGACTATGACTAGACTATGACTAGACTATGACTAGACTATGACTAGACTATGACTAGACTATGACTAGACTATGACTAGACTATGACTAGACTATGACTAGACTATGACTAGACTATGACTAGACTATGACTAGACTATGACTAGACTATGACTAGACTATGACTAGACTATGACTAGACTATGACTAGACTATGACTAGACTATGACTAGACTATGACTAGACTATGACTAGACTATGACTAGACTATGACTAGACTATGACTAGACTATGACTAGACTATGACTAGACTATGACTAGACTATGACTAGACTATGACTAGACTATGACTAGACTATGACTAGACTATGACTAGACTATGACTAGACTATGACTAGACTATGACTAGACTATGACTAGACTATGACTAGACTATGACTAGACTATGACTAGACTATGACTAGACTATGACTAGACTATGACTAGACTATGACTAGACTATGACTAGACTATGACTAGACTATGACTAGACTATGACTAGACTATGACTAGACTATGACTAGACTATGACTAGACTATGACTAGACTATGACTAGACTATGACTAGACTATGACTAGACTATGACTAGACTATGACTAGACTATGACTAGACTATGACTAGACTATGACTAGACTATGACTAGACTATGACTAGACTATGACTAGACTATGACTAGACTATGACTAGACTATGACTAGACTATGACTAGACTATGACTAGACTATGACTAGACTATGACTAGACTATGACTAGACTATGACTAGACTATGACTAGACTATGACTAGACTATGACTAGACTATGACTAGACTATGACTAGACTATGACTAGACTATGACTAGACTATGACTAGACTATGACTAGACTATGACTAGACTATGACTAGACTATGACTAGACTATGACTAGACTATGACTAGACTATGACTAGACTATGACTAGACTATGACTAGACTATGACTAGACTATGACTAGACTATGACTAGACTATGACTAGACTATGACTAGACTATGACTAGACTATGACTAGACTATGACTAGACTATGACTAGACTATGACTAGACTATGACTAGACTATGACTAGACTATGACTAGACTATGACTAGACTATGACTAGACTATGACTAGACTATGACTAGACTATGACTAGACTATGACTAGACTATGACTAGACTATGACTAGACTATGACTAGACTATGACTAGACTATGACTAGACTATGACTAGACTATGACTAGACTATGACTAGACTATGACTAGACTATGACTAGACTATGACTAGACTATGACTAGACTATGACTAGACTATGACTAGACTATGACTAGACTATGACTAGACTATGACTAGACTATGACTAGACTATGACTAGACTATGACTAGACTATGACTAGACTATGACTAGACTATGACTAGACTATGACTAGACTATGACTAGACTATGACTAGACTATGACTAGACTATGACTAGACTATGACTAGACTATGACTAGACTATGACTAGACTATGACTAGACTATGACTAGACTATGACTAGACTATGACTAGACTATGACTAGACTATGACTAGACTATGACTAGACTATGACTAGACTATGACTAGACTATGACTAGACTATGACTAGACTATGACTAGACTATGACTAGACTATGACTAGACTATGACTAGACTATGACTAGACTATGACTAGACTATGACTAGACTATGACTAGACTATGACTAGACTATGACTAGACTATGACTAGACTATGACTAGACTATGACTAGACTATGACTAGACTATGACTAGACTATGACTAGACTATGACTAGACTATGACTAGACTATGACTAGACTATGACTAGACTATGACTAGACTATGACTAGACTATGACTAGACTATGACTAGACTATGACTAGACTATGACTAGACTATGACTAGACTATGACTAGACTATGACTAGACTATGACTAGACTATGACTAGACTATGACTAGACTATGACTAGACTATGACTAGACTATGACTAGACTATGACTAGACTATGACTAGACTATGACTAGACTATGACTAGACTATGACTAGACTATGACTAGACTATGACTAGACTATGACTAGACTATGACTAGACTATGACTAGACTATGACTAGACTATGACTAGACTATGACTAGACTATGACTAGACTATGACTAGACTATGACTAGACTATGACTAGACTATGACTAGACTATGACTAGACTATGACTAGACTATGACTAGACTATGACTAGACTATGACTAGACTATGACTAGACTATGACTAGACTATGACTAGACTATGACTAGACTATGACTAGACTATGACTAGACTATGACTAGACTATGACTAGACTATGACTAGACTATGACTAGACTATGACTAGACTATGACTAGACTATGACTAGACTATGACTAGACTATGACTAGACTATGACTAGACTATGACTAGACTATGACTAGACTATGACTAGACTATGACTAGACTATGACTAGACTATGACTAGACTATGACTAGACTATGACTAGACTATGACTAGACTATGACTAGACTATGACTAGACTATGACTAGACTATGACTAGACTATGACTAGACTATGACTAGACTATGACTAGACTATGACTAGACTATGACTAGACTATGACTAGACTATGACTAGACTATGACTAGACTATGACTAGACTATGACTAGACTATGACTAGACTATGACTAGACTATGACTAGACTATGACTAGACTATGACTAGACTATGACTAGACTATGACTAGACTATGACTAGACTATGACTAGACTATGACTAGACTATGACTAGACTATGACTAGACTATGACTAGACTATGACTAGACTATGACTAGACTATGACTAGACTATGACTAGACTATGACTAGACTATGACTAGACTATGACTAGACTATGACTAGACTATGACTAGACTATGACTAGACTATGACTAGACTATGACTAGACTATGACTAGACTATGACTAGACTATGACTAGACTATGACTAGACTATGACTAGACTATGACTAGACTATGACTAGACTATGACTAGACTATGACTAGACTATGACTAGACTATGACTAGACTATGACTAGACTATGACTAGACTATGACTAGACTATGACTAGACTATGACTAGACTATGACTAGACTATGACTAGACTATGACTAGACTATGACTAGACTATGACTAGACTATGACTAGACTATGACTAGACTATGACTAGACTATGACTAGACTATGACTAGACTATGACTAGACTATGACTAGACTATGACTAGACTATGACTAGACTATGACTAGACTATGACTAGACTATGACTAGACTATGACTAGACTATGACTAGACTATGACTAGACTATGACTAGACTATGACTAGACTATGACTAGACTATGACTAGACTATGACTAGACTATGACTAGACTATGACTAGACTATGACTAGACTATGACTAGACTATGACTAGACTATGACTAGACTATGACTAGACTATGACTAGACTATGACTAGACTATGACTAGACTATGACTAGACTATGACTAGACTATGACTAGACTATGACTAGACTATGACTAGACTATGACTAGACTATATCAAATTTACTTTAACTTTTCTCAAGGGCCATTGAAATTTCCTATGTTAGGAATTACTGTTGTAGTTGCTTAACATTCATATTTAATTTACCTTGACAGTAATTTGCAATTAACATTTATTTCTATATATTAAAAAAAATGTTGAGCAAATAAAAAAAATGATAAAAAATTATTGCAATAAATTACGAGGAAATTAAATATCCGTTAAATAATTGGAAGTAGGTAATTGCTGAGAAGACAGCAACAGAAACAACTCTTCTAGCTATGATTTGGCTATGGACGACATTTGCTGTTACAAACTATTTAGCACCTGGGACATCGCTTAGTGTAATCTCATTTGTTGTAATTGTAGATTAACTATAACCCTGTGATGTAAAACCATGAACATAAATGACGACAAGTCTAATCTGCACTTGTTGCTGAGGTTTTATTCTTCAAAAAATTAAAGAATAAAAACGACTTTCAAAGGAAAGGAGATCCACATAAAGTTCATGTTCATTCGAAAAATCTTGATATCATAAATTTTTCTGCAGAAAATTGTAATGATAGTATAGAAAAATTCTTTTGAGACCCACTACATTTTAAGTGTAAGAGTACTTATGGTTTTAAGTGCAACTGGATGGAAAATAATAACTCTCCAGTATAATATTAACACTTTAAGGGACAAAATCGTTAGTATCTCTATATCAAAGCAAAAGATTTCTTTAACAAAATGATAATTTTTATACCTGACTATAAAAAAACAAACAAAATATATGAAAATTTAAAAGTATTGCTTGTGATTTAAAAGCTCTTAAGGGGTTAATATAATCGTTTTACAGGCTTGTATTTGCTATGTTTTGTAACGTTCTATTTTAAAAATAATATCATGTACTAATGTTAAACAAACTGTATTACTTAAACCCACATACGAAAACAGAAAATGATCCGAAGGAATTTTGGCTTCAGGATTTTTTCCTTTAATTCTATCGTTTTTTTTTTGACAATAAATTTCTTAATACTTGTGAACATTTTTAAATGTCAGAAAATATTTGTAACAAAAATAAGTAACTATTAACAACACAATAGCAATGGCTTTGTAAAAAAATCCAAACGAAAAACATATGAGAACGATCCAGACTAGATGGTACAACTTTTCTACTCCCTACATAATTCAATTTTCCTATAGAAAATTCTTACTAACGTCAATTTTTCTATAGAAAAATCCAACTAACGTCAATTTTTCTATAGAAAAATCCAACAAACGTCAATTTTTCTATAGAAAAATCCAACTAACGTCAATTTTTCTATAGAAAAATCCAACTAACGTCAATTTTTCTATAGAAAAATCCAACTAACGTCAATTTTTCTATAGAAAAATCCAACTAACGTCAATTTTTCTATAGAAAAATCCAACTAACGTCAATTTTTCTATAGAAAAATCCAACTAACGTCAATTTTTCTATAGAAAAATCCAACTAACGTCAATTTTTCTATAGAAAAATCCAACTAACGTCAATTTTTCTATAGAAAAATCCAACTAACGTCAATTTTTCTATAAAAAAATCCGACTAATGTCAATTTTTCTATAGAAAAATTCAACTAACGTCAATTTTTCTATAGAAAAATCCAACTAACGTCAATTTTTCTATAGAAAAATCCAACTAACGTCAATTTTTCTATAGAAAAATCCAACTAACGTCAATTTTTCTATAGAAAAATCCAACTAACGTTAATTTTTCTATAGAAAACTCCAACTAACGTCAATTTTTCTATAGAAAAATCCAACTAACGTCAATTTTTCTATAGAAAAATCCAACTAACGTCAATTTTTCTATAGAAAAATCCAACTAACGTCAATTTTTCTATAGAAAAATCCAACTAACGTCAATTTTTCTATAGAAAAATCCAACTAACGTCAATTTTTCTATAGAAAAATCCAACTAACGTCAATTTTTCTATAGAAAAATCCAACTAACGTCAATTTTTCTATAGAAAAATCCAACTAACGTCAATTTTTCTATGGAAAAATCCAACTAACGTCAATTTTTCTATAGAAAAATCCAACTAACGTCAATTTTTCTATAGAAAAATCCAACTAACGTCAATTTTTCTATAGAAAAATCCAACTAACGTCAATTTTTCTATAGAAAAATCCAACTAACGTCAATTTTTCTATAGAAAAATCCAACTAACGTCAATTTTTCTATAGAAAAATCCAACTAACGTCAATTTTTCTATAGAAAAATCCAACTAACGTCAATTTTTCTATGGAAAAATCCAACTAACGTCAATTTTTCTATAGAAAAATCCAACTAACGTCAATTTTTCTATAGAAAAATCCAACTAACGTCAATTTTTCTATAGAAAAATCCAACTAACATCAATTTTTCTATAGAAAAATCCAACTAACGTCAATTTTTCTATAGAAAAATCCAACTAACGTCAATTTTTCTATTTAAAAATCCAACTAACGTCAATTTTTCTATAGAAAAATCCAACTAACGTCAATTTTTCTATAGAAAAATCCAACTAACGTCAATTTTTCTATAGAAAAATCCAACTAACGTCAATTTTTCTATAGAAAAATCCAACTAACGTCAATTTTTCTATAGAAAAATCAAACTAACGTCAATTTTTCTATAGAAAAATCCAACTAACGTTAATTTTTCTATGGAAAAATCAAACTAACGTCAATTTTTCTATAGAAAAATCCAACTAACGTCAATTTTTCTATAGAAAAATCCAACTTACGTCAATTTTTCTATAGAAAAATCCAACTAACGTCAATTTTTCTATAGAAAAATCCAACTAACTTCAATTTTTCTATAGAAAAATCCAACTAACGTCAATTTTTCTATAGAAAAATCCAACTAACGTCAATTTTTCTATAGAAAAATCCAACTAACGTCAATTTTTCTATAGAAAAATCCAACTAACGTCAATTTTTCTATAGAAAAATCCAACTAACGTCAATTTTTTTATAGAAAAATCCAACTAACGTCAATTTTTCTATAGAAAAATCCAACTAACGTCAATTTTTCTATAGAAAAATCCAACTAACGTCAATTTTTCTATAGAAAAATCCAACTAATGTCAATTTTTCTATAGAAAAATCCAACTAACGTCAATTTTTCTATAGAAAAATCCAACTAACGTCAATTTTTCTATAGAAAAATCCAACTAACGTCAATTTTTCTATAGAAAAATCCAACTAACGTCAATTTTTCTATAGAAAAATCCAACTAACGTCAATTTTTCTATAGAAAAATCCAACTAACGTCAATTTTTCTATAGAAAAATCCAACTAACGTCAATTTTTCAATAAAAAAATCCAACTAACGTCAATTTTTCTATAGAAAAATCCAACTAACGTCATTTTTTCTATAGAAAAATCCAACTAACGTCAATTTTTCTATAGAAAAATCCAACTAACGTCAATTTTTCTATAGAAAAATCCAACTAACGTCAATTTTTCTATAGAAAAATCCAACTAACGTCAATTTTTCTATAGAAAAATCCAACTAACGTCAATTTTTCTATAGAAAAATCCAACTAACGTCAATTTTTCTATAGAAAAATCCAACTAACGTCAATTTTTCTATAGAAAAATCCAACTAACGTCAATTTTTCTATAGAAAAATCCAACTAACGTCAATTTTTCTATAGAAAAATCCAACAAACGTCAATTTTTCTATAGAAAAATCCAACTAACGTCAATTTTTCTATAGAAAAATCCAACTAACGTCAATTTTTCTATAGAAAAATCCAACTAACGTCAATTTTTCTATAGAAAAATCCAACTAACATCAATTTTTCTATAGAAAAATCCAACTAACGTCAATTTTTCTATAGAAAAATCCAACTAACGTCAATTTTTCTATAGAAAAATCCAACTAACGTCAATTTTTCTATAGAAAAATCCAACTAACGTCAATTTTTCTATAGAAAAATCCAACTAACGTCAATTTTTCTATAGAAAAATCCAACTAACGTCAATTTTTCTATAGAAAAATCCAACTAACGTCAATTTTTCTATAGAAAAATCCAACTAACGTCAATTTTTCTATAGAAAAATCCAACTAACGTCAATTTTTCTATAGAAAAATCCAACTAACGTCAATTTTTCTATAGAAAAATCCAACTAACGTCAATTTTTCTATAGAAAAATCCAACTAACGTCAATTTTTCTATAGAAAAATCCAACTAACGTCAATTTTTCTATAGAAAAATCCAACTAACGTCAATTTTTCTATAGAAAAATCCAACTAACGTCAATTTTTCTATAGAAAAATCCAACTAACGTCAATTTTTCTATAGAAAAATCTTACTAACGTCAATTTTTCTATAGAAAAATCTTACTAACGTCAATTTTTCTATAGAAAAATCTTACTAACGTCAATTTTTCTATAGAAAAATCTTACTAGCGTCAATTTTTCTATAGAAAAATCTTACTAACGTCAATTTTTCTATAGAAAAATCTTACTAACGTCAATTTTTCTATAGAAAAATCTTATTAACGTCAATTTTTCTATAGAAAAATCTTACTAACGTCAATTTTTCTATAGAAAAATCTTACTAACGTCAATTTTTCTATAGAAAAATCTTACTAACGTCAATTTTTCTATAGAAAAATCTTACTAACGTCAATTTTTCTATAGAAAAATCTTACTAACGTCAATTTTTCTATAGAAAAATCTTACTTACGTCAATTTTTCTATAGAAAAATCTTACTAACGTCAATTTTTCTATAGAAAAATCTTACTAACGTCAATTTTTCTATAGAAAAATCTTACTAACGTCAATTTTTCTATAGAAAAATCTTACTAACGTCAATTTTTCTATAGAAAAATCTTACTAACGTCAATTTTTCTATAGAAAAATCTTACTAACGTCAATTTTTCTATAGAAAAATCTTACTAACGTCAATTTTTCTATAGAAAAATCTTACTAACGTCAATTTTTCTATAGAAAAATCTTACTAACGTCAATTTTTCTATAGAAAAATCTTACTAACGTCAATTTTTCTATAGAAAAATCTTACTAACGTCAATTTTTCTATAGAAAAATCTTACTAACGTCAATTTTTCTATAGAAAAATCTTACTAACGTCAATTTTTCTATAGAAAAATCTTACTAACGTCAATTTTTCTATAGAAAAATCTTACTAACGTCAATTTTTCTATAGAAAAATCTTACTAACGTCAATTTTTCTATAGAAAAATCTTACTAACGTCAATTTTTCTATAGAAAAATCTTACTAACGTCAATTTTTCTATAGAAAAATCTTACTAACGTCAATTTTTCTATAGAAAAATCTTACTAACGTCAATTTTTCTATAGAAAAATCTTACTAACGTCAATTTTTCTATAGAAAAATCTTACTAACGTCAATTTTTCTATAGAAAAATCTTACTAACGTCAATTTTTCTATAGAAAAATCTTACTAACGTCAATTTTTCTATAGAAAAATCTTACTAATGTCAATTTTTCTATAGAAAAATCTTACTAACGTGAATTTTTCTATAGAAAAATCTTACTAACGTCAATTTTTTTATAGAAAAATCTTACTAACGTCAATTTTTCTATAGAAAAATCTTACTAACGTCAATTTTTCTATAGAAAAATCTTACTAACGTCAATTTTTCCATAGAAAAATCTTACTAACGTCAATTTTTCTATAGAAAAATCTTACTAACGTCAATTTTTCTATAGAAAAATCATACTAACGTCAATTTTTCTATAGAAAAATCTTACTAACGTCAATTTTTCTATAGAAAAATCTTACTAACGTCAATTTTTCTATAGAAAAATCTTACTAACGTCAATTTTTCTATAGAAAAATCTTACTAACGTCAACTTTTCTATAGAAAAATCTTACTAACGTCAATTTTTCTATAGAAAAATCTTACTAACGTCAATTTTTCTATAGAAAAATCTTACTAACGTCAATTTTTCTATAGAAAAATCTTCCTATCGTCATTTTTTCTATAGAAAAATCTTCCTATCGTCATTTTTTCTATAGAAAAATCTTCCTATCGTCATTTTTTCTATAGAAAAATCTTCCTATCGTCATTTTTTCTATAGAAAAATCTTCCTATCGTCATTTTTTCTATAGAAAAATCTTCCTATCGTCATTTTTTCTATAGAAAAATCTTCCTATCGTCATTTTTTCTATAGAAAAATCTTCCTATCGTCATATTTTCTATAGAAAAATTTTCAAATCGTCATTTTTTCTATAGAAAAATCTTCCTATAGTCATTTTTTCTATAGAAAAATCTTCCTATCTTCTTATAATCATTTTTTCTATAGAAAAATCTTCCTATCGTCATTTTTTCTATAGAAAAGTCTTCCTATCGTCATTTTTTCTATAGAAAAATTTTCAAATCGTCATTTTTTCTATAGAAAAGTCTTCCTTTCGTCATTTTTCTATAGAAAAATCTTCCTATCGCCATTTTTTCTATAGAAAAATCTTCCTATCGTCATTTTTTCTATAGAAAAATCTTCCTATCGTCATTTTTTCTATAGAAAAATCTTCCTATCGTAATTTTTTCTATAGAAAAATCTTCATATCGTCATTTTTTCTATAGAAAAATCTTCCTATCGTCATTTTTTCTTTAGAAAACTCTTCCTATCGTCATGTTTTCTATAGAAAAATCTTCCTATCGTTATTTTTTCTATACCACTAAATCTTTTTATACATAATTTCATTAAAATCCTTAAACTTTTAAAACTGTATTTTTAATGATTTATTCTACTTAATTACACTTCAAACAAAAAATTATAATCCTTCGGGTTTTTCCAAAAACCAAATCCTTTCAGTTAAATATCCTTCATCTAACATTTCTCTTTATCCTCCACAATTTAAGTATTTAGCCAAAAGCTTTATATAATATCAATAATATTTTACTAACTCTTTTTCTAAATATTTTTTTAATTTTAAGTCCAACAAGAGTAAATAAATCATTCTGACACTAACAGTTTTTCTTGCATTTTCTTTGCATTTTCACATAATAAATATTTATTAGAAAATCATAGAAAAACTTTTAGTAAATATTTTCCCTCCATTTATGGTGGTTTTCTGCAGCTTTTAATTGCATTTCAATTTAATCAACCATTAAGGAAACATATTTTATATCTTCATATAATTACTTAACCTAAGCCTTTGCCAAAATAATGTTATAAGTCGGAAAGATACATTTTGCAAAACAGTCTATATAGAAAAAACTTCCTATCGTCATTTTTTCTATATAGAAAAAACTTCCTATCGTCATTTTTTCTATATAGAAAAAACTTCCTATCGTCATTTTTTCTATATAGAAAAAACTTCCTATCGTCATTTTTTCTATATAGAAAAAACTTCCTATCGTCATTTTTTCTATATAGAAAAAACTTCCTATCGTCATTTTTTCTATATAGAAAAAACTTCCTATCGTCATTTTTTCTATATAGAAAAAACTTCCTATCGTCATTTTTTCTATATAGAAAAAACTTCCTATCGTCATTTTTTCTATATAGAAAAAACTTCCTATAGTCATTTTTTCTATATAGAAAAAACTTCCTATCGTCATTTTTTCTATATAGAAAAAACTTCCTATCGTCATTTTTTCTATATAGAAAAAACTTCCTATCGTCATTTTTTCTATATAGAAAAAACTTCCTATCGTCATTTTTTCTATATAGAAAAAACTTCCTATCGTCATTTTTTCTATATAGAAAAAACTTCCTATCGTCATTTTTTCTATATAGAAAAAACTTCCTATCGTCATTTTTTCTATATAGAAAAAACTTCCTATCGTCATTTTTTCTATATAGAAAAAACTTCCTATCGTCATTTTTTCTATATAGAAAAAACTTCCTATCGTCATTTTTTCTATATAGAAAAAACTTCCTATCGTCATTTTTTCTATATAGAAAAAACTTCCTATCGTCATTTTTTCTATATAGAAAAAACTTCCTATCGTCATTTTTTCTATATAGAAAAAACTTCCTATCGTCATTTTTTCTATATAGAAAAAACTTCCTATCGTCATTTTTTCTATATAGAAAAAACTTCCTATCGTCATTTTTTCTATATAGAAAAAACTTCCTATCGTCATTTTTTCTATATAGAAAAAACTTCCTATCGTCATTTTTTCTATATAGAAAAAACTTCCTATCGTCATTTTTTCTATATAGAAAAAACTTCCTATCGTCATTTTTTCTATATAGAAAAAACTTCCTATCGTCATTTTTTCTATATAGAAAAAACTTCCTATCGTCATTTTTTCTATATAGAAAAAACTTCCTATCGTCATTTTTTCTATATAGAAAAAACTTCCTATCGTCATTTTTTCTATATAGAAAAAACTTCCTATCGTCATTTTTTCTATATAGAAAAAACTTCCTATCGTCATTTTTTCTATATAGAAAAAACTTCCTATCGTCATTTTTTCTATATAGAAAAAACTTCCTATCGTCATTTTTTCTATATAGAAAAAACTTCCTATCGTCATTTTTTCTATATAGAAAAAACTTCCTATCGTCATTTTTTCTATATAGAAAAAACTTCCTATCGTCATTTTTTCTATATAGAAAAAACTTCCTATCGTCATTTTTTCTATATAGAAAAAACTTCCTATCGTCATTTTTTCTATATAGAAAAAACTTCCTATCGTCATTTTTTCTATATAGAAAAAACTTCCTATCGTCATTTTTTCTATATAGAAAAAACTTCCTATCGTCATTTTTTCTATATAGAAAAAACTTCCTATCGTCATTTTTTCTATATAGAAAAAACTTCCTATCGTCATTTTTTCTATATAGAAAAAACTTCCTATCGTCATTTTTTCTATATAGAAAAAACTTCCTATCGTCATTTTTTCTATATAGAAAAAACTTCCTATCGTCATTTTTTCTATATAGAAAAAACTTCCTATCGTCATTTTTTCTATATAGAAAAAACTTCCTATCGTCATTTTTTCTATATAGAAAAAACTTCCTATCGTCATTTTTTCTATATAGAAAAAACTTCCTATCGTCATTTTTTCTATATAGAAAAAACTTCCTATCGTCATTTTTTCTATATAGAAAAAACTTCCTATCGTCATTTTTTCTATATAGAAAAAACTTCCTATCGTCATTTTTTCTATATAGAAAAAACTTCCTATCGTCATTTTTTCTATATAGAAAAAACTTCCTATCGTCATTTTTTCTATATAGAAAAAACTTCCTATCGTCATTTTTTCTATATAGAAAAAACTTCCTATCGTCATTTTTTCTATATAGAAAAAACTTCCTATCGTCATTTTTTCTATATAGAAAAAACTTCCTATCGTCATTTTTTCTATATAGAAAAAACTTCCTATCGTCATTTTTTCTATATAGAAAAAACTTCCTATCGTCATTTTTTCTATATAGAAAAAACTTCCTATCGTCATTTTTTCTATATAGAAAAAACTTCCTATCGTCATTTTTTCTATATAGAAAAAACTTCCTATCGTCATTTTTTCTATATAGAAAAAACTTCCTATCGTCATTTTTTCTATATAGAAAAAACTTCCTATCGTCATTTTTTCTATATAGAAAAAACTTCCTATCGTCATTTTTTCTATATAGAAAAAACTTCCTATCGTCATTTTTTCTATATAGAAAAAACTTCCTATCGTCATTTTTTCTATATAGAAAAAACTTCCTATCGTCATTTTTTCTATATAGAAAAAACTTCCTATCGTCATTTTTTCTATATAGAAAAAACTTCCTATCGTCATTTTTTCTATATAGAAAAAACTTCCTATCGTCATTTTTTCTATATAGAAAAAACTTCCTATCGTCATTTTTTCTATATAGAAAAAACTTCCTATCGTCATTTTTTCTATATAGAAAAAACTTCCTATCGTCATTTTTTCTATATAGAAAAAACTTCCTATCGTCATTTTTTCTATATAGAAAAAACTTCCTATCGTCATTTTTTCTATATAGAAAAAACTTCCTATCGTCATTTTTTCTATATAGAAAAAACTTCCTATCGTCATTTTTTCTATATAGAAAAAACTTCCTATCGTCATTTTTTCTATATAGAAAAAACTTCCTATCGTCATTTTTTCTATATAGAAAAAACTTCCTATCGTCATTTTTTCTATATAGAAAAAACTTCATATCGTCATTTTTTCTATATAGAAAAAACTTCCTATCGTCATTTTTTCTATATAGAAAAAACTTCCTATCGTCATTTTTTCTATATAGAAAAAACTTCCTATCGTCATTTTTTCTATATAGAAAAAACTTCCTATCGTCATTTTTTCTATATAGAAAAAACTTCCTATCGTCATTTTTTCTATATAGAAAAAACTTCCTATCGTCATTTTTTCTATATAGAAAAAACTTCCTATCGTCATTTTTTCTATATAGAAAAAACTTCCTATCGTCATTTTTTCTATATAGAAAAAACTTCCTATCGTCATTTTTTCTATATAGAAAAAACTTCCTATCGTCATTTTTTCTATATAGAAAAAACTTCCTATCGTCATTTTTTCTATATAGAAAAAACTTCCTATCGTCATTTTTTCTATATAGAAAAAACTTCCTATCGTCATTTTTTCTATATAGAAAAAACTTCCTATCGTCATTTTTTCTATATAGAAAAAACTTCCTATCGTCATTTTTTCTATATAGAAAAAACTTCCTATCGTCATTTTTTCTATATAGAAAAAACTTCCTATCGTCATTTTTTCTATATAGAAAAAACTTCCTATCGTCATTTTTTCTATATAGAAAAAACTTCCTATCGTCATTTTTTCTATATAGAAAAAACTTCCTATCGTCATTTTTTCTATATAGAAAAAACTTCCTATCGTCATTTTTTCTATATAGAAAAAACTTCCTATCGTCATTTTTTCTATATAGAAAAAACTTCCTATCGTCATTTTTTCTATATAGAAAAAACTTCCTATCGTCATTTTTTCTATATAGAAAAAACTTCCAATCGTCATTTTTTCTATATAGAAAAAACTTCCTATCGTCATTTTTTCTATATAGAAAAAACTTCCTATCGTCATTTTTTCTATATAGAAAAAACTTCCTATCGTCATTTTTTCTATATAGAAAAAACTTCCTATCGTCATTTTTTCTATATAGAAAAAACTTCCTATCGTCATTTTTTCTATATAGAAAAAACTTCCTATCGTCATTTTTTCTATATAGAAAAAACTTCCTATCGTCATTTTTCTATATAGAAAAAACTTCCTATCGTCATTTTTTCTATATAGAAAAAACTTCCTATCGTCATTTTTTCTATATAGAAAAAACTTCCTATCGTCATTTTTTCTATATAGAAAAAACTTCCTATCGTCATTTTTTCTATATAGAAAAAACTTCCTATCGTCATTTTTTCTATATAGAAAAAACTTCCTATCGTCATTTTTTCTATATAGAAAAAACTTCCTATCGTCATTTTTTCTATATAGAAAAAACTTCCTATCGTCATTTTTTCTATATAGAAAAAACTTCCTATCGTCATTTTTTCTATATAGAAAAAACTTCCTATCGTCATTTTTTCTATATAGAAAAAACTTCCTATCGTCATTTTTTCTATATAGAAAAAATTTCCTTTTTCTATATAGAAAAAATGACGGTAGGAAGATTTTTCTATATAGAAAAAATGACGGTAGGAAGATTTTTCTATATAGAAAAAATGACGATAGGAAGTTTTTTCTATATAGAAAAAATGACGATAGGAAGATTTTTCTATATAGAAAAAATGACGGTAGGAAGATTTTTCTATATAGAAAAAATGACGATAGGAAGATTTTTCTATATAGAAAAAATGACGATAGGAAGATTTTTCTATATAGAAAAAATGACGATAGGAAGATTTTTCTATATAGAAAAAATGACGATAGGAAGATTTTTCTATATAGAAAAAATGACGATAGGAAGATTTTTCTATATAGAAAAAATGACGATAGGAAGTTTTTTCTATATAGAAAAAATGACGATAGGAAGTTTTTTCTATATAGAAAAAATGAAGATAGGAAGTTTTTTCTATATAGAAAAAATGACGGTAGGAAGATTTTTCTATATAGAAAAAATGACGATAGGAAGTTTTTTCTATATAGAAAAAATGACGATAGGAAGATTTTTCTATATAGAAAAAATGACGGTAGGAAGATTTTTCTATATAGAAAAAATGACGATAGGAAGATTTTTCTATATAGAAAAAATGACGATAGGAAGATTTTTCTATATAGAAAAAATGACGATAGGAAGATTTTTCTATATAGAAAAAATGACGATAGGAAGATTTTTCTATATAGAAAAAATGACGATAGGAAGATTTTTCTATATAGAAAAAATGACGATAGGAAGATTTTTCTATATAGAAAAAATGACGATAGGAAGATTTTTCTATATAGAAAAAATGACGATAGGAAGATTTTTCTATATAGAAAAAATGACGATAGGAAGATTTTTCTATATAGTAAAAATGACGATAGGAAGATTTTTCTATATAGAAAAAATGACGATAGGAAGTTTTTTCTATATAGAAAAAATGACGATAGGAAGTTTTTTCTATATAGAAAAAATGACGATAGGAAGTTTTTTCTATATAGAAAAAATGACGATAGGAAGTTTTTTCTATATAGAAAAAATGACGATAGGAAGTTTTTTCTATATAGAAAAAATGACGATAGGAAGTTTTTTCTATATAGAAAAAATGACGATAGGAAGTTTTTTCTATATAGAAAAAATGACGATAGGAAGTTTTTTCTATATAGAAAAAATGACGATAGGAAGTTTTTTCTATATAGAAAAAATGACGATAGGAAGTTTTTTCTATATAGAAAAAATGACGATAGGAAGTTTTTTCTATATAGAAAAAATGACGATAGGAAGTTTTTTCTATATAGAAAAAATGACGATAGGAAGTTTTTTCTATATAGAAAAAATGACGATAGGAAGTTTTTTCTATATAGAAAAAATGACGATAGGAAGTTTTTTCTATATAGAAAAAATGACGATAGGAAGTTTTTTCTATATAGAAAAAATGACGATAGGAAGTTTTTTCTATATAGAAAAAATGACGATAGGAAGTTTTTTCTATATAGAAAAAATGACGATAGGAAGTTTTTTCTATATAGAAAAAATGACGATAGGAAGTTTTTTCTATATAGAAAAAATGACGATAGGAAGTTTTTTCTATATAGAAAAAATGACGATAGGAAGTTTTTTCTATATAGAAAAAATGACGATAGGAAGTTTTTTCTATATAGAAAAAATGACGATAGGAAGTTTTTTCTATATAGAAAAAATGACGGTAGGAAGATTTTTCTATATAGAAAAAATGACGATAGGAAGTTTTTTCTATATAGAAAAAATGACGATAGGAAGATTTTTCTATATAGAAAAAATGACGGTAGGAAGATTTTTCTATATAGAAAAAATGACGATAGGAAGATTTTTCTATATAGAAAAAATGACGATAGGAAGATTTTTCTATATAGAAAAAATGACGATAGGAAGATTTTTCTATATAGAAAAAATGACGATAGGAAGATTTTTCTATATAGAAAAAATGACGATAGAAAGATTTTTCTATATAGAAAAAATGACGATAGGAAGATTTTTCTATATAGAAAAAATGACGATAGGAAGATTTTTCTATATAGAAAAAATGACGATAGGAAGATTTTTCTATATAGAAAAAATGACGATAGGAAGATTTTTCTATATAGAAAAAATGACGATAGGAAGATTTTTCTATATAGAAAAAATGACGATAGGAAGATTTTTCTATATAGAAAAAATGACGATAGGAAGATTTTTCTATATAGAAAAAATGACGATAGGAAGATTTTTCTATATAGAAAAAATGACGATAGGAAGATTTTTCTATATAGAAAAAATGACGATAGGAAGATTTTTCTATATAGAAAAAATGACGATAGGAAGATTTTTCTATATAGAAAAAATGACGATAGGAAGTTTTTTCTATATAGAAAAAATGACGATAGGAAGTTTTTTCTATATAGAAAAAATGACGATAGGAAGTTTTTTCTATATAGAAAAAATGACGGTAGGAAGATTTTTCTATATAGAAAAAATGACGATAGGAAGTTTTTTCTATATAGAAAAAATGACGATAGGAAGATTTTTCTATATAGAAAAAATGACGGTAGGAAGATTTTTCTATATAGAAAAAATGACGATAGAAAGATTTTTCTATATAGAAAAAATGACGATAGGGAGATTTTTCTATATAGAAAAAATGACGATAGGAAGATTTTTCTATATAGAAAAAATGACGATAGGAAGATTTTTCTATATAGAAAAAATGACGATAGGAAGATTTTTCTATATAGAAAAAATGACGATAGGAAGATTTTTCTATATAGAAAAAATGACGATAGGAAGATTTTTCTATATAGAAAAAATGACGATAGGAAGATTTTTCTATATAGAAAAAATGACGATAGGAAGATTTTTCTATATAGAAAAAATGACGATAGGAAGATTTTTCTATATAGAAAAAATGACGATAGGAAGATTTTTCTATATAGAAAAAATGACGATAGGAAGATTTTTCTATATAGAAAAAATGACGATAGGAAGATTTTCCTATATAGAAAAAATGACGATAGGAAGATTTTTCTATATAGAAAAAATGACGATAGGAAGATTTTTCTATATAGAAAAAATTACGATAGGAAGATTTTTCTATATAGAAAAAATTACGATAGGAAGATTTTTCTATATAGAAAAAATGACGATAGGAAGATTTTTCTATATAGAAAAAATGACGATAGGAAGATTTTTCTATATAGAAAAAATGACGATAGGAAGATTTTTCTATATAGAAAAAATGACGATAGGAAGATTTTTCTATATAGAAAAAATGACGATAGGAAGATTTTTCTATATAGAAAAAATGACGATAGGAAGATTTTTCTATATAGAAAAAATGACGATAGGAAGATTTTTCTATATAGTAAAAATGACGATATTAAGATTTTTCTATATAGAAAAAATGACGATAGGAAGTTTTTTCTATATAGAAAAAATGACGATAGGAAGTTTTTTCTATATAGAAAAAATGACGATAGGAAGTTTTTTCTATATAGAAAAAATGACGAAGTTTTTTCTATATAGAAAAAATGACGATAGGAAGTTTTTTCTATATAGAAAAAATGACGATAGGAAGTTTTTTCTATATAGAAAAAATGACGATAGGAAGTTTTTTCTATATAGAAAAAATGACGATAGGAAGTTTTTTCTATATAGAAAAAATGACGATAGGAAGTTTTTTCTATATAGAAAAAATGACGATAGGAAGTTTTTTCTATATAGAAAAAATGACGATAGGAAGTTTTTTCTATATAGAAAAAATGACGATAGGAAGTTTTTTCTATATAGAAAAAATGACGATAGGAAGTTTTTTCTATATAGAAAAAATGACGATAGGAAGTTTTTTCTATATAGAAAAAATGACAATAGGAAGTTTTTTCTATATAGAAAAAATGACGATAGGAAGTTTTTTCTATATAGAAAAAATGACAATAGGAAGTTTTTTCTATATAGAAAAAATGACGATAGGAAGTTTTTTCTATATAGAAAAAATGACGATAGGAAGTTTTTTCTATATAGAAAAAATGACGATAGGAAGTTTTTTCTATATAGAAAAAATGACGATAGGAAGTTTTTTCTATATAGAAAAAATGACGATAGGAAGTTTTTTCTATATAGAAAAAATGACGATAGGAAGTTTTTTCTATATAGAAAAAATGACGATAGGAAGTTTTTTCTATATAGAAAAAATGACGATAGGAAGTTTTTTCTATATAGAAAAAATGACGATAGGAAGTTTTTTCTATATAGAAAAAATGACGATAGGAAGTTTTTTCTATATAGAAAAAATGACGATAGGAAGTTTTTTCTATATAGAAAAAATGACGATAGGAAGTTTTTTCTATATAGAAAAAATGACGATAGGAAGTTTTTTCTATATAGAAAAAATGACGATAGGAAGTTTTTTCTATATAGAAAAAATGACGATAGGAAGTTTTTTCTATATAGAAAAAATGACGATAGGAAGTTTTTTCTATATAGAAAAAATGACGATAGGAAGTTTTTTCTATATAGAAAAAATGACGATAGGAAGTTTTTTCTATATAGAAAAAATGACGATAGGAAGTTTTTTCTATATAGAAAAAATGACGATAGGAAGTTTTTTCTATATAGAAAAAATGACGATAGGAAGTTTTTTCTATATAGAAAAAATGACGATAGGAAGTTTTTTCTATATAGAAAAAATGACGATAGGAAGTTTTTTCTATATAGAAAAAATGACGATAGGAAGTTTTTTCTATATAGAAAAAATGACGATAGGAAGTTTTTTCTATATAGAAAAAATGACGATAGGAAGTTTTTTCTATATAGAAAAAATGACGATAGGAAGTTTTTTCTATATAGAAAAAATGACGATAGGAAGTTTTTTTTTTTAGAAAAAATGACGATAGGAAGTTTTTTCTATATAGAAAAAATGACGATAGGAAGTTTTTTCTATATAGAAAAAATGACGATAGGAAGTTTTTTCTATATAGAAAAAATGACGATAGGAAGTTTTTTCTATATAGAAAAAATGACGATAGGAAGTTTTTTCTATATAGAAAAAATGACGATAGGAAGTTTTTTCTATATAGAAAAAATGACGATAGGAAGTTTTTTCTATATAGAAAAAATGACGATAGGAAGTTTTTTCTATATAGAAAAAATGACGATAGGAAGTTTTTTCTATATAGAAAAAATGACGATAGGAAGTTTTTTCTATATAGAAAAAATGACGATAGGAAGTTTTTTCTATATAGAAAAAATGACGATAGGAAGCTTTTTCTATATAGAAAAAATGACGATAGGAAGTTTTTTCTATATAGAAAAAATGACGATAGGAAGTTTTTTCTATATAGAAAAAATGACGATAGGAAGTTTTTTCTATATAGAAAAAATGACGATAGGAAGTTTTTTCTATATAGAAAAAATGACGATAGGAAGTTTTTTCTATATAGAAAAAATGACGATAGGAAGTTTTTTCTATATAGAAAAAATGACAATAGGAAGTTTTTTCTATATAGAAAAAATGACGATAGGAAGTTTTTTCTATATAGAAAAAATGACAATAGGAAGTTTTTTCTATATAGAAAAAATGACGATAGGAAGTTTTTTCTATATAGAAAAAATGACGATAGGAAGTTTTTTCTATATAGAAAAAATGACGATAGGAAGATTTTTCTATATAGAAAAAATGACGATAGGAAGATTTTTCTATATAGAAAAAATGACGATAGGAAGATTTTTCTATATAGAAAAAATGACGATAGGAAGATTTTTCTATATAGAAAAAATGACGATAGGAAGTTTTTTCTATATAGAAAAAATGACGATAGGAAGTTTTTTCTATATAGAAAAAATGACGATAGGAAGTTTTTTCTATATAGAAAAAATGACGATAGGAAGTTTTTTCTATATAGAAAAAATGACGATAGGAAGTTTTTTCTATATAGAAAAAATGACGATAGGAAGATTTTTCTATATAGAAAAAATGACGATAGGAAGATTTTTCTATATAGAAAAAATGACGATAGGAAGATTTTTCTATATAGAAAAAATGACGATAGGAAGATTTTTCTATATAGAAAAAATGACGATAGGAAGATTTTTCTATATAGAAAAAATGACGATAGGAAGATTTTTCTATATAGTAAAAATGACGATATTAAGATTTTTCTATATAGAAAAAATGACGATAGGAAGTTTTTTCTATATAGAAAAAATGACGATAGGAAGTTTTTTCTATATAGAAAAAATGACGATAGGAAGTTTTTTCTATATAGAAAAAATGACGAAGTTTTTTCTATATAGAAAAAATGACGATAGGAAGTTTTTTCTATATAGAAAAAATGACGATAGGAAGTTTTTTCTATATAGAAAAAATGACGATAGGAAGTTTTTTCTATATAGAAAAAATGACGATAGGAAGTTTTTTCTATATAGAAAAAATGACGATAGGAAGTTTTTTCTATATAGAAAAAATGACGATAGGAAGTTTTTTCTATATAGAAAAAATGACGATAGGAAGTTTTTTCTATATAGAAAAAATGACGATAGGAAGTTTTTTCTATATAGAAAAAATGACGATAGGAAGTTTTTTCTATATAGAAAAAATGACGATAGGAAGTTTTTTCTATATAGAAAAAATGACGATAGGAAGTTTTTTCTATATAGAAAAAATGACAATAGGAAGTTTTTTCTATATAGAAAAAATGACGATAGGAAGTTTTTTCTATATAGAAAAAATGACGATAGGAAGTTTTTTCTATATAGAAAAAATGACGATAGGAAGTTTTTTCTATATAGAAAAAATGACGATAGGAAGTTTTTTCTATATAGAAAAAATGACGATAGGAAGTTTTTTCTATATAGAAAAAATGACGATAGGAAGTTTTTTCTATATAGAAAAAATGACGATAGGAAGTTTTTTCTATATAGAAAAAATGACGATAGGAAGTTTTTTCTATATAGAAAAAATGACGATAGGAAGTTTTTTCTATATAGAAAAAATGACGATAGGAAGTTTTTTCTATATAGAAAAAATGACGATAGGAAGTTTTTTCTATATAGAAAAAATGACGATAGGAAGTTTTTTCTATATAGAAAAAATGACGATAGGAAGTTTTTTCTATATAGAAAAAATGACGATAGGAAGTTTTTTCTATATAGAAAAAATGACGATAGGAAGTTTTTTCTATATAGAAAAAATGACGATAGGAAGTTTTTTCTATATAGAAAAAATGACGATAGGAAGTTTTTTCTATATAGAAAAAATGACGATAGGAAGTTTTTTCTATATAGAAAAAATGACGATAGGAAGTTTTTTCTATATAGAAAAAATGACGATAGGAAGTTTTTTCTATATAGAAAAAATGACGATAGGAAGTTTTTTCTATATAGAAAAAATGACGATAGGAAGTTTTTTCTATATAGAAAAAATGACGATAGGAAGTTTTTTCTATATAGAAAAAATGACGATAGGAAGTTTTTTCTATATAGAAAAAATGACGATAGGAAGTTTTTTCTATATAGAAAAAATGACGATAGGAAGTTTTTTCTATATAGAAAAAATGACGATAGGAAGTTTTTTCTATATAGAAAAAATGACGATAGGAAGTTTTTTCTATATAGAAAAAATGACGATAGGAAGTTTTTTCTATATAGAAAAAATGACGATAGGAAGTTTTTTCTATATAGAAAAAATGACGATAGGAAGTTTTTTCTATATAGAAAAAATGACGATAGGAAGTTTTTTCTATATAGAAAAAATGACGATAGGAAGTTTTTTCTATATAGAAAAAATGACGATAGGAAGTTTTTTCTATATAGAAAAAATGACGATAGGAAGTTTTTTCTATATAGAAAAAATGACGATAGGAAGTTTTTTCTATATAGAAAAAATGACGATAGGAAGTTTTTTCTATATAGAAAAAATGACGATAGGAAGTTTTTTCTATATAGAAAAAATGACGATAGGAAGTTTTTTCTATATAGAAAAAATGACGATAGGAAGTTTTTTCTATATAGAAAAAATGACGATAGGAAGTTTTTTCTATATAGAAAAAATGACGATAGGAAGTTTTTTCTATATAGAAAAAATGACGATAGGAAGTTTTTTCTATATAGAAAAAATGACGATAGGAAGTTTTTTCTATATAGAAAAAATGACGATAGGAAGTTTTTTCTATATAGAAAAAATGACGATAGGAAGTTTTTTCTATATAGAAAAAATGACGATAGGAAGTTTTTTCTATATAGAAAAAATGACGATAGGAAGTTTTTTCTATATAGAAAAAATGACGATAGGAAGTTTTTTCTATATAGAAAAAATGACGATAGGAAGTTTTTTCTATATAGAAAAAATGACGATAGGAAGATTTTTCTATATAGAAAAAATGACGGTAGGAAGATTTTTCTATATAGAAAAAATGACGATAGAAAGATTTTTCTATATAGAAAAAATGACGATAGGGAGATTTTTCTATATAGAAAAAATGACAATAGGAAGATTTTTCTATATAGAAAAAATGACGATAGGAAGATTTTTCTATATAGAAAAAATGACGATAGGAAGATTTTTCTATATAGAAAAAATGACGATAGGAAGATTTTTCTATATAGAAAAAATGACGATAGGAAGATTTTTCTATATAGAAAAAATGACGATAGGAAGATTTTTCTATATAGAAAAAATGACGATAGGAAGATTTTTCTATATAGAAAAAATGACGATAGGAAGATTTTTCTATATAGAAAAAATGACGATAGGAAGATTTTCCTATATAGAAAAAATGACGATAGGAAGATTTTTCTATATAGAAAAAATTACGATAGGAAGATTTTTCTATATAGAAAAAATTACGATAGGAAGATTTTTCTATATAGAAAAAATTACGATAGGAAGATTTTTCTATATAGAAAAAATGACGATAGGAAGATTTTTCTATATAGAAAAAATGACGATAGGAAGATTTTTCTATATAGAAAAAATGACGATAGGAAGATTTTTCTATATAGAAAAAATGACGATAGGAAGATTTTTCTATATAGAAAAAATGACGATAGGAAGATTTTTCTATATAGAAAAAATGACGATAGGAAGATTTTTCTATATAGAAAAAATGACGATAGGAAGATTTTTCTATATAGTAAAAATGACGATAATAAGATTTTTCTATATAGAAAAAATGACGATAGGAAGTTTTTTCTATATAGAAAAAATGACGATAGGAAGTTTTTTCTATATAGAAAAAATGACGATAGGAAGTTTTTTCTATATAGAAAAAATGACGAAGTTTTTTCTATATAGAAAAAATGACGATAGGAAGTTTTTTCTATATAGAAAAAATGACGATAGGAAGTTTTTTCTATATAGAAAAAATGACGATAGGAAGTTTTTTCTATATAGAAAAAATGACGATAGGAAGTTTTTTCTATATAGAAAAAATGACGATAGGAAGTTTTTTCTATATAGAAAAAATGACGATAGGAAGTTTTTTCTATATAGAAAAAATGACGATAGGAAGTTTTTTCTATATAGAAAAAATGACGATAGGAAGTTTTTTCTATATAGAAAAAATGACGATAGGAAGTTTTTTCTATATAGAAAAAATGACGATAGGAAGTTTTTTCTATATAGAAAAAATGACGATAGGAAGTTTTTTCTATATAGAAAAAATGACGATAGGAAGTTTTTTCTATATAGAAAAAATGACGATAGGAAGTTTTTTCTATATAGAAAAAATGACGATAGGAAGTTTTTTCTATATAGAAAAAATGACGATAGGAAGTTTTTTCTATATAGAAAAAATGACGATAGGAAGTTTTTTCTATATAGAAAAAATGACGATAGGAAGTTTTTTCTATATAGAAAAAATGACGATAGGAAGTTTTTTCTATATAGAAAAAATGACGATAGGAAGTTTTTTCTATATAGAAAAAATGACGATAGGAAGTTTTTTCTATATAGAAAAAATGACGATAGGAAGTTTTTTCTATATAGAAAAAATGACGATAGGAAGTTTTTTCTATATAGAAAAAATGACGATAGGAAGTTTTTTCTATATAGAAAAAATGACGATAGGAAGTTTTTTCTATATAGAAAAAATGACGATAGGAAGTTTTTTCTATATAGAAAAAATGACGATAGGAAGTTTTTTCTATATAGAAAAAATGACGATAGGAAGTTTTTTCTATATAGAAAAAATGACGATAGGAAGTTTTTTCTATATAGAAAAAATGACGATAGGAAGTTTTTTCTATATAGAAAAAATGACGATAGGAAGTTTTTTCTATATAGAAAAAATGACGATAGGAAGTTTTTTCTATATAGAAAAAATGACGATAGGAAGTTTTTTCTATATAGAAAAAATGACGATAGGAAGTTTTTTCTATATAGAAAAAATGACGATAGGAAGTTTTTTCTATATAGAAAAAATGACGATAGGAAGTTTTTTCTATATAGAAAAAATGACGATAGGAAGTTTTTTCTATATAGAAAAAATGACGATAGGAAGTTTTTTCTATATAGAAAAAATGACGATAGGAAGTTTTTTCTATATAGAAAAAATGACGATAGGAAGTTTTTTCTATATAGAAAAAATGACGATAGGAAGTTTTTTCTATATAGAAAAAATGACGATAGGAAGTTTTTTCTATATAGAAAAAATGACGATAGGAAGTTTTTTCTATATAGAAAAAATGACGATAGGAAGTTTTTTCTATATAGAAAAAATGACGATAGGAAGTTTTTTCTATATAGAAAAAATGACGATAGGAAGTTTTTTCTATATAGAAAAAATGACGATAGGAAGTTTTTTCTATATAGAAAAAATGACGATAGGAAGTTTTTTCTATATAGAAAAAATGACGATAGGAAG